>JAHXHD010000801.1:0-32370 GCA_019857685.1 Papiliotrema terrestris
CCCCCACTTCCCTCGTCGCCCTCGATCCCCCCTCCGGCGCCCCCGGTCAAAGGCTGGCGCAAAGGACTTCAAGTCGCCAAGGGCATGCTCGTACCGGCGCTGGCCCTTACTCCCAGCATCGGTATCCACCTCATCGAGAAATATGTCCGGTCCCCTGTCCTGATCGATGGCCTGAACATCATCTTCCAGTTCGGCCTCATCTGGTTCATGACTGCCCATGTGAGTCTGAGATCTCCCCCCCCGTTCGGGGTGTCCAGCCCGGAGTCACAACACCCACCGCTCAGCAACGCTCATGTCAGGCCCTTCACGTTTTGTTTACCACGCCTAGGCTCGAGCTCAAGCTCGCACCTGCGACCGGCAGGAGGGGGTACACTCTCGAAGACAACGTGAAGGATTCGAACCGGCTCAAGCTCGTCGCTGCGGGCATGAGCATCGCAGCGCTGAGCATGTCGTATCTAGGATATCCCAGGGCGGGGTACGTCGTCGGGGTGACGTGGGTCGCGGCGATGATCTCCACCTCGTTCTTTCAGCGTTTGAGAGCCGGGACAATGATCATGACCTACTTGGGTATCATGGTGGGTCGCGGGCCTCTTCTGACAGCGATGATGCTCCGAGCTGACGACAGACCATCACGCCACTCATCATCTTCGGCTGCACGGCGTTGTTCAACAAACCCAAGGACGCGGCGTCTGGCCCGGCCGAGGAGCAGAAGAAGCCGTCTATCATGCCGCCCAGCCGGTGGATCGTCGACATGATGCAAATCTTCGCGGTCTTCCCACTATATCTGTTCTCTGGCACCTTTGTGAGAGCTGCTCCTGGGAATCATGGCTCTATTCCCACCACCACATTTCAAGCCCTGATTTCACGGAATTGCGCACCACGCGATGGATTGCTGCTGACAGCAGATCGCAATTGGCCTCAGACACGACTACATGTCCACCGCACCCTCGTCCTCCGTCGCGCTCAAGGGTGAGCCCGGAGAGTCTGTCGCCGTGTCGGACTCCACGGATAGCCTTTTTGAGAGGACCCAGCTGGACGGATCGATCGTCAAGCTCCCCAAACCAGCTTACACAGCCGGCATGACCACCGTCGTCATCACCACGCTGGTCCTGAAGGTGTACATCGCGGTCAAAGGAATCGACGGCCGGGAAAAGTCCGACCTTGAATGCAGGCTGATGGGCGCGCCGGTGCTCGTCTGCCTGGCGATACTGGCAAAGAAGTGGCAAGTGGGCCAATTAGCCAGCTGGTGGAACCACAGCGAGATGTGAGTGGGTGGTCTCCCGCGGCCGAGTCGCGGACAGGAACAAGCGCTGACGGGCAGATGGATCCCCCCGGCGCCTGATGCCGAGGCTGTGCAGGATGTCGATGACGTCGAAAAGACACTCTGGGACGAGAAGACCGTCGGAATTGACGTTTCAACGGCAACGGAGACGGACGCGGTGGTTGTAGCGTGATGGTGATGGTGATGGTGATGGTGATGGTGATGGTGATGACGGGCGAGCCTGATCATTGTGCCGATTGCGTGGCTACAACGGCATGTCCTTGATAAGAGGGCAGTCGCCGAAGATGCATGCTTGAGAATTAGCTGTAGCTGCAGCTGAGCTAGCTGAGCGGCCGGCGGGCGTCCCCCAAGTGCCCGGAGACGGCACCTGAAGATCTGTCGGACGCCTCGTGCTTCGGTCATCGCATGCTGTGCAGTCGGCGATCATGCATCCCGCCGGCCCTTCCACAAAAGGATTGTTCGTTCGCACGAGTGACAAGCCCCTGCTGCGCTATGACTCACGGCTTAGTCAGGAGGCCTAGTCAGCTTGCAGCGTCGGGATACCTGAGCGTCAGGCCGTAAATCTCGGAGCGGGAATTGAGCGGACGCGGCAGTTGAGGCGGCTCAAGCATGTGGGATGCCAGGGCCGAGGCGACGCGGACACGAGACGAAGCGGTGGGAGGAATATAAGCATCAAGTGCGCACGGCCCTTGGAATCATCATTGGCATGGACATGATCACCTCATCGGCGCCCGCGAGCAAATGCCGGTCGACGGTCGCACCGTGCCTCTGCCCGCAGACCATGTCCGGCGAAAGGACAAAGCTAGCGAGCTAGCGAGGCCATCATTGCCGGGAAGCCGACGCGCAGAAAGGCCTGTGCCTTTCCTCCTATGGCTCATTCTTCCCACCGTCGCACCGCACCGCATGGCGCAGCTCTATCGCTTCGAGTGCGCAACTAACAGTTTGCGGGTACGGAGACGGTGGAAGGAATGTGCAGATGAAACTTGTTCGCTACCGCGTATGAGAGATTGCCGGCCGACCGGGCTCGACGCCCGACATTGCACCAACCCTCTGACTTTGGCGCCCTACGCCATCGGTCATCACCCTCCTTCACTTCTCCATCGCGACCGTCGTCGAGTAGCATATTAAAGCGTCGAAGACGTCACTATGCGACACCCGACGAGCAGCACACTGGCGCCCTTGCCTTACATTGCTTTCCCCCAGTCGTCAGCACCCCCAGTTCTGCTCGACAGCACTACATCTACACCGCTTTGTCGATCCTGACCCACCCACTACCCGAGCGACTCCTTGGACTACACGACCAGGCGTGGTGATCGCCATCGCCCGACTGAGCTCGCCGTCACCCCGGCCGCTTCATTCTCACACTAGCTCCTCGCCTCGACACTGTCGCCCATTCGATCCTTTGAGCCCCTTGTCGTCCTTTGAGCTACGCCAAGCGCCTCTCGATATTCCTCCGAAAGCCGCGTTGCCCGATCCATCGTCGCCGCATGACCGAGTGACCGGTCACGCTATCCACCACAGCCGCAGCGATCACCTGGAGAGGGGTGCATCTGGGCACGCAAATCAGCAGCTCTCGTGAGACTCCGACAGGGGTCAAAGGGCTCAACGGGTAGACGGATCAACAACGGACAGCACTAAACAACGGCTCCACTCTTTCTCGTCCATCTGCTAGCCTCTTACACCTGGCCTTGGGGCACCCAGCAACGCAGAGTGAGAGCGGGACGACCGCCAGCGAGCGTCCATCAGACAAGATCTCACTGGGTCAAAGGGGAGGACTGGCTAGACCACGCTGCACGCGGCGAACAAGGGGAACAAGGTGCAACAACCCTCCTTCGGGACCCATACAACCCGCCCCTGGCCGAGATCCGACGATCTCGCCTGCCTTTGGGTACACTGGGAGCACGCGGCAACTCCTCGTAGCCGGTCGACAAGATCCTGAAGTTCCTCGGCCGTTCGGACGCCGAGACGTATATATCGACAGGAACGGCCTACATCAACAATCCAACGCGTGTTATCGAGTCCAAGACCACAATCAATCGACAACTCCACAGTCAATCGACAACACCACACGAGAAACATACCGACGAACGACGACGAGTCGATGGCATCGGCAATGTTGGACAGTCAAACGCAGCGCGGTGGTGCCCCAAGGATGAGCATGAGAATGGCGGGATCGAGGCGGATGATGATCGACATCACGGTGAGTTGGTTTGACGGTTCCCCCTCTCGCCTCCTGAACCCATCGGTTTCGTCCCCGTGAGGATACCCCACCGCTGGAGTTCTGGGATCTTAAGGTCTCAACACTTCCAGCCGCCCATTTCACGCCCTTGTTTCGCATTCGCTGACAACGCAGGCCGATGTCATCTGCCCTCACAGCCTGATCGGCGTCAGGGAGCTGCTCGAGGCCCTGGATCGCTGGAACGACACACGTCCAACGCTCCCCATTCAAGCCTACATCCGACTACACCCCTTCCAGATCGAACCGGCTTTGACCGAAGCGCCGGTACAACGAAGGGCCTTCTTGCGCGAGAAGTTTGGTCCCCGTGCCGATGATATGGAGATGGCCATGGCGCGGAAGATGGCTGACAAGGGCTATGAGTAGTAAGTTGGGCGCGGCGCCTGTCGTGTGCTCGTCCGTCATACCCTGACATTGTCGCCTTGGAGATCCAGCTGACAAGCAGCGCCCTGGACGGGCAGATTTCGTCTTCGCACCTGGCTCACCGACTGCAAATGTACACGCTCAAGAAATTTCCGCAGAAACAGCTCGCAATCGCAATGGACATGTTTGAGATGTACCACGTCGGCGGGATCCACCCTAGCGACCGGTCAGCTCTTGCCGAGGTTGCGCTGTATCACCAAATATTCGCTAGCGAGGCCGCGGCCCTCGACTGGCTCGAGGGGAACGAGTGCGATGCCGACGTGAAACGCGCGTATAGATTCGCGAGGAAGGTCGGTATTGACGCCGTCCCGTTCGTCGTCCTCCAGGACGAGTACGCCGGCAGGGGCGCACTGGGCGTCGACGGTTTTATCTACGCGAGTTGCGCATGTAGCTGTGTGAGGGCACGGGCTTATGTCAGCTCATTGAAGAAGTGATCAAGCGGGAGAGTCGGGTCGAGAGGAGACCCACGATCACAGCCGTGGGGCATGGTGGGCAGGGTTCGTCGCACGAGAGTATGCGTCCTTCACCCACATCGACGACCGCGAATCCTCATGGGCAGGGTCCGTTGAACGCGAGTGTGAGTTCTATTACTTTTACAATCACGAGTCCTGATGGGCAGGTTGTGTTGCGAGACGGGTAGCCGGCGAAGGAGTGCGGGGCAGAGGGCGAGTAGACACGGCACGTGGAGCTGTGTTTAAAGGGAGACCGGATGAGCAGGGCATTGACTGGGATGCACACACTAGAGCGAGGCTATGCATATTGTACGTGGTCGCCCAGCTGACGTTAGTGTTCGTTACGAGTCGTCGGTCGTGTCTACAGTCGTCGATAGAGCCTGAGCCAGTACCGCGTGTTCTCCAGCTTGACGGGCCATCCGGCGCCGACACCCTCGCCCATTCTGAACCATCTGCTGTCTTCTTTACGGACTGGCTCCCACTCGCCGGAAGGCGAGGATGGCGGGCCAAGGAGCATCGTATCGAGGATCATGTGAATCGGCCATTTCCGCCCGCTCGAACCCATTTCGAACTCGGACAGGTCGGACGCGCTGTCCGCGACGAGGAAGAGCGTGCCTGGCGGGCTATTTGTCGTGATGGAGCGCAGGAAGGTGAACGTGGCGGGGCGGGACTGCGTGAGGAGCTCGGTGAGCGTGAACAAGAGGGTGACGAGCGACGGCTGCGGCGAGAAGACGCGGGGGAAGTCCAGACCGGCAACCGAGTCGGCCGCGACTTCCGCACCGGCCGGCTTGAGCAAGTCGGCGTGGACAAAGTCGACGCCGAGCGTGTTCTCTCCAAGGTCCCACTCCGCTTGGATGGACTGCTGGAACTTGTCGACGATGTTGCCCCACGCGCCGATATCCACGCCGGTCCAGCTCCATCGCGCGGGCGACTTGCCCTTGCCGTCGGCCGCGGTCGCTTTCGGCTCGAGGCTCATGCAGGCGTGGACGAGGGCTGCGACAGCCAGTAATTCTGACGATGCGCCGCCGCCGAGGGAGATGATACGTGTGTCCAGCGGCTCGGGCGACGGCGTCGAGGGCCCGGCTTGGCTCGATTCCGCCTGATCGTCTTCCGCTGCTTCCGCTGCTTGCCTGTCACCCGCTTCTTCGTCGTCCTCGTCCGCCTCGTCGTCGTCACCGGCCTCGGAGTCTACCCCATCTCGCTCAACGATGAACAGCCGTCTCACATCCCCGAGCATCGCAAACAGCTCCCGGTAGCAACACGCCCGACTCGGCACCCATCGCCCCGCATAGCTCTCCAGCAGCGTCGCATCGCCAAACAGCTCGAGCCACTTTTTCTCATACAGCAGTCCCTTGACTTTCTGCACATTGTTCGACAAAGTCGGCGAATCGAGAGTGGCCCGGAGCGCGTGATGCACCAGTTCGAGGATCTCGTCGTCCGTCGGCGACTCGAGGAACGCAGACGCCGGGATGGCGGTCGAGTCGACCACGGCTTGCGCGTCGGCCTGAGGATTGCGAGGGGGCGGGTGGTGTAATTTCCGTTGATGCCCCTTCTTCCGCCCCCCCGGCCCTTTGTGCTTCTGTGGTCCCCCAAACGTGCGTGATCGGTGCGTCATGCTGCGACTATCGATGCGATCAAGTCGAGGCTCGGGTCCAGTTGTTCATCTCATCCGGAAATCCTGTCAAACCGGAGTGGAGGTCCCACCGGGCAAGGCTATTCCTACCGAGCGGCGGCCCTCGCCGCAACCGCGGGATCAGAAACGGGATCAAATCTGCCAAACTGTGGGTCCACTCTCGGCCGTGGCCTGTCGGTCGCTGCTGGGCAGCCCATCTTGATCTGTTCACCCTCACCCATCGTTTTTTTCTTTGATCAAAATGGTTTCCCTTCTGCCACGCTTAGGCGCTAGACCATCACCACGCGCACACAAGTGCTCAAGGGATTCACTAGACGGACGGATTAACGTCTCGAGGTTTTATAGGAAACCCCCTTTTCGGTTTTTTCAGACGAAACTGGGGGTGCTCACAGCCTCGATACATTTGTACACCTGCGCGATATGCATCCAATGGCGGACACATAGTGATTGGAGGACGGCGACCTGATGGAATGCTCGCTGACGCGTTGTCGCGGGTAGATGACCGAGGAGACAGACAGACATACATACCCAGTGGGCTGGGTTGATGAGCGCTTGGGACGGGCGAGTCCCATGCCGTCGGACAAGGCGGTTGTTTCACTGATCTCTCGGTACTTTAAACAGTGACGGGAGCTCGTCTCCCACTCTGCCGACGCTCGTGCTACCTGGTCTTTCGTAGCACTTGTGAATGTCCGTTTCGCCAGGCGCAAAAAGATAGTCGCGGCTGGTCCAGTAACAGCAGTCGGAGATGTCCACCGCGCCGGAACCTCCACCTCACGCCTCCACGCGCGCCGAGCTTGTATCATCCCCATTCGCCTTGCTCGGATACACACATTCTCACCGCTTGGCGCGTACTCGTCTGGGGACTGCTGCTCTCACATAGCCCTCAAGGTCTGCGACGCCTTACGCGCATCGAGAAGAGTAACCCGCGACATGGTGCATGCCGAGCAACGCGTGCGGGCTACCCTGCAGAACGCGACGGCCGAGCCGTCGCCGCAACCCCGCACCCGGCAGGTGGTCCCGAGTAAGGCTCGCTCAGCTGTAGTCGATGTAGAGTTGCTCATGTGTAGGCTTGCCGACTGCAGCGGATCTTTTTGTCCGCTCTCTGCCAGGAGCACCCGACCTTGCTGCCCATCCGACGTGAGCGTATCTCAGCTCGTTGCCAAGCATAGCCTGACCGTAGGCACCCGCTCAATGTCTACGCTGGACTTTTGCCTAGTTATCCCGGTGCTGGCAGGGGAGGCGGAGAGGGTATTACCGGTGTAGACGCCAAGATCTTGTGAGCTGTTCCCATCCGCCCAGCCGAGATGTAGCGCAGCTCATACTGCAGCTTCTTGATGGCCAAGGCAAGGCGGTCGGCCGGGAAGCAACGGACGATATTCTGGTTCAACGTGGGCCACATCTGTCCGGTCCTGAAGTATGGCCCACTGACGCCAGGGCGGACCGGGATGCTCTTCGTTCGATGGGTCGTTGATGGAGGTCGGGCCGTTCCGGACGATACCGGCGACGCAGACCGAGTCGGGCAAGGTCGAGGTCCGGCTGGTCGAGGGAGGGTGGGAGGAATTCGCCAACATCGTCTTCGGTGCGTCCGCTTCAGTGTCGTTGCATCAAAGAATGATACTCATGATAGTGGACCAGCCTCCGGGCACGGGGCTGTCGTTTGTGCCAACCAACGGCTACCTGCATGAGCTGGATCAAGTGAGCGACACTGGATTCGAAGACGCTGCTGGGCTGACCGGCAGGGGTCACAGCATCTCATTCAGTTCATGAAGAACTTTTACCAGATTTTCCCGGAGCTGCTGGGTGTAGATGTGAGCTGATTAGGTCCGGCGTGCGCCGATCACGTCCCTTGGCTAATCACAGACATACCTCGCCGGTGAATCATTTGCGGGGCAATACATCCCATATTTCGGTGCGTCTTCAATCGCTGCAACCCGGCGTTTCGCAACCCATTCGCTCACCGCAGCCGACGCTTTGCTCAAGACCCCTCCGTCGCCCAACTTTGTGCTCAGCGGTCTAGCCATCGGAAACGGCTGGATCGACCCGAAGGAGCAGTACCCCGGCTACCTAGACTTTGCCTACGAGAAGAAGCTGTTGACAAAGGGAACTCCAGTAAGTCTGACGATCGGTGAAACCTGTTTGAAAAGCTCACGTCAGGCCGCCGATCAAGCGGAGAAGAAGCTGAGTGGCTGTATGGAGGAGATAGCAAAGTTCCCCGGCGCAGACCTCACACCGATCAATCTCGGAGGCGGATGCGAGGGCGTCATGGATATGGTCACAGCGCCATTCACCCAGGAGTGAGCCCAAGTCTGAGTTTTGAGGAGGCCGAACTGACGCCAGACTGAACGGAAAGAAGATGTGTATGAACATCTACGATGTACGCAAAATGGACGAATGGCCGGCATGCGGAATGAACTGGCCACCAGACCTGTCGGACGTCTACGCTTTCCTGCGCGTGAGTTGGGGAAATGTATGGCAGAACGGAGCTCACAGTAGCGCGACGATGTTCTGCGAGCGTTGCACGCGGAGGACCGCTCGTCCGCCTGGGTAGAATGCGACTCGGCCGTGTCGACTCAGTTGCGATTACAAGAGTCTTTCGCCTCGGTCAAGTACCTCCCGGGGATCCTGGAGAAGGGCGTGCCGATCTTGATGTTTGCGGGCGCAGAGGACTTGATCTGCAATTACAAGGGTATAGAACGAATGATCGAGAACCTGGAATGGGCAGGGGTCAAGGGTTTCGGCGTGAGTGCAACAAGGCCTCTTGGTCCCATAGCGAGACGCTCATTGGCAGAACGTCACAGTGGACGAGTGGTATCTGAACGGCACGCAGGTGGGAGAGTGGACATCGGCACGGAACATGAGCTACGCCAAAGTGGGTCGTACGCCCGCATGCAGTTCAGCGCTCACGGCCAGGTGTTCGATTCGTCGCACATGGTTGGCTTCGATGTGCCACATGTGACGAACGACATGATCACGCGGTTCATGGGTGTCGACTTGGCGCTTCTGCCGGGCGTACTTGGATCGACCGCCGGCAAGCTGGGCGGCGTGAACAAGGTGGCCCTGAGCACGGAAGCGGGCCAGCCGGCTGGTCTGCCCCTTTTCAAGGGGGGGAAGAGTGACGTTGAGAGTGAGTTGCAGAGGGATGAGAAGCAGGATGGACACGGATTGACGGCAGAATACTACAACGCCGGGTCCGCCTTCCTCATCCTCGTCATTCTCGGCTCGATTGTCGGGCTCTACTTCTACTTTCGGCGGAGAAGATCGCCTCGCCGGCGGGTGGGCCTGCCAACCACACGGGAGGATCCGCTGGAGCGCGTCCCGCTTGGCTCGGAGCGAGTCGAGCTGACTGATCTGGAGCGGGCCGAGGAGTATGAGCTGGACGACGAAGGGCGGAAGAGGAGGCGCGATAAAGGGAAAGGCAAAGAACGGGCGAGGGAGAGTCAGGACCATGCCGGGCAAACGGTCTTTGCGCTGGGTGACGATGATGATCGATAGAGGGGGCAAAGGCAATGGTAGAAAGAGCATCCGATTGCTCATCATAGACTTGCCATGCATAGGTATCATATCGGGCTGACGGGTACTCGCGGGAGACGCAAGAGAAGATCTCGGGGAGGCGCACCACGCATGCCGTTGCCGACGCCACCACGAAGACCTGAAACCTATGCGTTCCATCTGTTCGCATCCCTGCCGTCGGTACAGTTGTTCAAGTAGGGGCATCGGTCCCCGTTCTGTGCGGCAAAACAATGGGCCCTATCGATTCCTGCGCAGCCTACGCACGCAGGAGATGCCTGATTGTTCTGTTGGAACGGCGCGAAATAGGGTTTTGGGGGATGCCGAGAGAAGCAGGTTCGAGACAAAAAGATCAACCGGTCTGGAGTTGCGCGGGTCCCATCCCAAAAATCAGGAACGCGTCCAATTGTCCAGGCTGTTGTTGCTTTCTGGGCCTTATTGTACTCGTTCGTTGATCGATCCACTGTGTGCATCGTGGGCCGTTATAGCCCTCCCCCTCCTCCCTCCCTCCTCCTCGTCGCATCATCCACATCGTTTCAGTCCTGTACCCGTCGCCCACATTGCATCAACGCCTCGCTGGATCTGGAATCTGGCACGCTGCGCTGCGCCGGGACCGCGACAAGACGACATTCCATTCCCGACCGACTGACCGACTGACCGACCGAGCTGAAGGCCGACCCTCGAGCCCCACACGAAGCAAGGAGAAACCCGCGAAGTAGACACACCAATCCAACAGCTGCTCGCGGACGAGCCAGAAGGAAGAACGAAGCCAGGACTCGGACCAGTCAGTGATCAGCAATCGGTACGTCAGCTCAGCCACTGCGCCTCGCGCATTGATTCCCGCGCTGCACTTCGCTTCACCCCTCTCGGCGCCGCACCACCGCGTATCGCGCTCGACATTTCCGTCCGAGTTTGACTCTTCTGAGTGGGGAATAGAGGAGCTCATCATAGCGCCGACTCCTCGCTACCCTTCATACCGGCAGAGCAACCTCTGCACCGGTAGTCAAGACGCTCCAGGCCGACGGCACCTCATCCTCCTCCGCACAGACTCGGCCCATCCCTCGTCCCCACCAGCACCATGGATCGCGAACAGGCCGCAGACGATGCCTCGGTTCCTACGATGCATGGCCCCTTCAACGTCACTGAGCATTACAAAGTACACGACGTGATCGGCGAGGGGGCGTATGGCGTCGTTGCGTGAGTGCTGTAGTGCTGTAGTGCAGTAGTGCAGACGTCGGCGCTGCCGCTTCTGTCCGCAACGACACCCTTGCGAGGTGGCTGGGACAGCTGCGAGCTGGTCATCGCGGGCAGCCAAACGGCGCTGACATGCAGCGCCGCAGTGCACATTGCAAGCGGAACCCAGGTCGCCATCAAGCGTATCACTCCTTTTGATCATGCCATGTTCTGCCAGCGAACATTACGCGAGATCAAGCTGCTGCGGCATTTCAGGTGAATCTACAGATCTGCGCTTCCCCGCAAGCATGAGATGAATTTGATTGAGGTAAGCACTGACGGCAGACACGAGAACATTATCGCCATTCTCGATATCATCACGCCGCCTTCGTACGAGCATTTCAAGGAGGTGTATCTCGTACAGGAGCTCATGGAGACGGATCTGTACGCTGTGTAGTCTTCGAATGTGGTCAGTAGCTGACCGCAGGCACCGCGTCATCCGCACGCAAGAGCTGTCGGATGATCACTGCCAGTACTTCCTCTACCAGGTCAGCTTGAACCACCGTCCCCGGATCGAAGCTAACACGCAGACCATCCGCGGTCTGAAAGCGCTTCACTCCGCCAACGTCCTCCACCGAGATCTCAAGCCCTCCAACCTGCTTCTGAACGCCAATTGCGATCTCAAGGTGAGCTGATCCAGCGCGAATGACCTAGGCTGACCCCAGATCTGCGATTTCGGCCTGGCTCGGTCAGCTACAGTACCAGCTCCGGATGGTGGGCCAGGCGGCGCCGTTGGGTTCATGACGGAATATGTCGCGACGCGGTGGTACCGTGCGCCCGAGGTCATGCTTTGTGAGCTCGTTGATTCGGGGGCGGACGTGTAGCTGACGAGCAGCTTTCCAGGAGTACACAAAGGCGATTGATATCTGGTCGGTGGGCTGTATCCTGGCGGAAATGAGCGAGTTCTTGAGTCTTAAGCTTGAGCATAAGCTGACGCTGTAGTCAACGGGACACCATTGTTCCCTGGCAGAGGTGAGTGAGCGCCTTTGCAGACTGTTTCGTATAGCTGATGGCAGACTACCACAACCGTGTGTCAGTTTCGTTTGCCGAAGGCTGAGGACTGAAGTACAGAATTGTCGCTCATCCTTGACGTCCTCGGCACACCGATGGTGAGCTCGCGCGTGGGGCTTCGCTTGAGGCGTGGAGCTGATGCCAGATGGACGACTATAACGAGATCACATCCGACCGATCCAAGTGAGTCTGAGGCGATACCGAAGCGAGTTGGAGCTGAACACGTCTCTCTGCAGAGAGTACTTGGTGAGCCGGAAAACACTGCTTTCAGAATTCAGCTGATGTTCAGCGTGCTCTTCCGTTTACTCGAAGAAGGAATCTGCATGATTTGTGTCCAAGGGCGACGCCCAAAGCGCTCGACCTGATGCGCCGCTGCTTGACGTGAGTTGGCCCAAGCGAAGCCCGGCGGACGGTGGTGACCACTGGCTACCGCTCATATCATGTGCCTGACGCGCAGCTTTTCGCCGCGAAAGCGAATCACCGTCGAGCAGGCCCTCGAGCATCCATACCTGGAACCATACCACGACCCGAACGACGAGCCCGGCGCGGAACCGCTCAAGCCCGATTTCTTCAACTTTGAACAGAATGACGATGAAGAGGGTCGGGAGATACTCAAACGTGAGCCGTCCGCTTCACTCCCGAGGGGTTGAGAGCTGACTGGCAGGCCTGATCTTTGCCGAGATTTCGAAGCCCATTATCGATCCGGCAGAGTACGAGTAGAATGCGACATCTGTTCTGGAGCAATTATTTGAGGCGGCTCTGACCTGGGAAGGTACCGCCCCGAGATATGGATGATCGACATGGCCTGCCGATATAGAAAGGGGCTCAGGGTGTTAACATAGGTGCGCAAAAGGAGGGAATGGAGAGGGCCTTGGTAGATGAGAAGGAGCGGAGACAAAGGACCACACTTGATGCGAGGTTCTCCCGCTTTCAACTTGAAATGCGATCGTTTCACGTTTCGTGAAAGACGAATGATAAATGATGCATTTTGACCCAGTTCCCTCATGTTCCGCTGCACCGGGCGAGGCCGGGTGGAGAGCATTGACGAGCCAAGCTGCATTGCATTGACTGGGATTGTTTGCGTCAAGGATTCAACCTATCCGAGCTCGAGGCCGTACGCGGCACTGCCCTCCCGTACTCATAGTCGCATGCAACGCCGACGGTCGACGCCCGCCGGGTCGGCGATCTAGCTTGTGATGATGCATGACTTATGCTGGCGGGAGTGGTCAGAGAGAGCATGTGTGCACAGTGGCAAAAGTGCCACTCTCGGAGATAGCTACTGCAGCTGTGCTCGCGTGGCGGCGACCAACGGCGCTCGTACCGCTTGCTCTCACCAGCCAGTCCAAAATTCATTGTTCCGGCTTGAGACTCATACCCAAGTCAATTTCACACCTACCCACATCATGTCCTTCTTCGCCAAGCTTGGAAGCGGCTCAGACACCGACTCGGACTCTGGATCCGAGTCCGAGGAGTCCATCCTCTCCGGAGAGGAGGGCCTCGAGCAGGACCGAAAACTCGCGGCCGCCCAAAAACCAAAGAACAAAGCGAGCATGTTCTTGAAGAGCGATGACGAGAGCGACGAGGACAGCAGCGAGGAGGAGGAGACCGACGACGAGGATGAAAGCGATGAGGACGGGGACAAGACGGTGAGTGGGCGCGTCGAATGAGGTTGTCATGCCGGCACGCGTTGAAGGACGGCGTCGCAGGAGGATCGGGCGGCAGGGGGTTCCAGCGCGGATTGAGGATCACCATGATGGATTAACCTGACGACAGAACCTTGCCAACCGATTCTTGAAGGGCGCTGCGTCGAGTGACGAGGACTCGGACGAGGAGGACAAGACGGTCGTGCTTTCGGCCAAGGACAAGCGATTCGCCGAGATGGAGGCGGCTATCCACAGCATCCAAAACGCGACCAAAAACGACAACGGCGCAGCCAATGACTGGGTCTTGGCTTCGTCCGGTGAGCATGGGCAAGCGCGTCGGAATGTGCGGTGCTGATGGCAGAACTCGACAAGTTGCTGCGATTCATCGCCCGACACCAAATCTCCGTCGTTTCATCACCCATCCCCGCTACTGGACACATCCCGCCCGAGTTCCTCAACACGCTCGTCACCCTCGATGAGTCTGTCAACAAGACGATCGCGGCCGAGAAGAATGCTGGGAAGAAGATGGCACCAAACAAGGCCAAGGCGTTGAACGGAATGAAGCAGACCTTGAAGAAGAAGGCAAAGGAGTTTGAGCAGCTCCTCGCGATCTACAAGGAGGTGTGTGATGCTAGTCGGCATCGAGATGGAACTGACACGCAGGACCCGTCAGCCTACGCCACTGCCTACAACAAGGCCAATGCCCCGGCCGCCGCCCCCAAGGTCAAGAAGACCCCGGCCCAGACCCAGGAGCAGGAAGAGGCCAGCGCCGACTTCACCACCATCGGCAAAGGCGGCAAAGCGCTCAACCTCACTGCCGACGGCGTGTTCCGAACCCTGCGAGAGATCTTCGAGCAGCGTGGACGAAAGAACACGGACAGGGCGGAGACCATTCGAATCTTGCAAAAGCTCCTCGAGGTCTCGGCGACGACCTACCAAAAGATCCGAGTGTACCTCGCTCTCATCCCTGCCCGACTCGACTACTCGCAAAACCTCGCGTCGATGCCCCATGACTCGTGGGTGTCGTGCCGGCAGGAGCTGGACGAGCTTATTACGCTTTTGTTGAAGGAGAAGGACTACATTGTGCAGGACCAAGTGGAGGAGTATGACGATTCGGTCGACCGGGAGCCGGAGGAGGTGGACGGCAAGGTGCAGCGGGTCAAGGTCGCCGGCAGCATCGTCGGGCTCGTGGAGAACCTGGACAACGAGGTGCGTCAACGAACATTGCGAGAGACTCGAGCTCACGTACAGTTTACGAAAACGCTGCAGCACACCGACGCCCATGACAAGGGTTCCGACTACATCGAGCGATTGCGAGAGGAGGTTCCGCTTTACACTCTGATCGTCAAGGCGCAATCCTTGTTCGAGCGGGAGAGCTGGTCCGACGATGTCGCCCGGATCGTCACGAGGCGATTGGAGCACATCTACGCCAAGGTAAGCGGGATATCACTCCAGAGTCTGTGCACGCGCTGACTGCAGCCCGACGCGATCATTGACCACTTTGAGGCCGCCGTCTCCAAGTCGATCCCCGATCTCCAGTCCAAGGTTACCCCGGCCGGCGCGCAGCAGGATGCCAGCGCCCTCGTCCACTCGCTCTGCGTCTACATCTACCACTCTGATGCCCCCTTGCTTCGAGCCCGAGCTATCCTCGCGCACATCTTCAACCACGCCACGCACGGTCGGTTCCACCAGGCCCGAGACCTGCTCCTCATGTCGCACTTGCAGGATACGATCCAGCAAGCCGACGTCACGACGCAGATCCTGTACAACCGCGCGGTTATGCAGCTCGGTCTCGCCGCTTTCCGACGTGGTTACATCCCAGAGTGCCAAACGATCTTGTCCGAGATGTTCACGTCGACGCGACAGAAGGAGCTTCTCGCCCAAGCGATCCAGCGATACAACACGCAGCTGTCACCCGAGCAGGAGCTGATGGAGAAGCGACGTTTGTTGCCCTTCCACATGCACCTCAACATCGAGCTGCTCGAGGCGGCCTACTTGACGTGCTGCATGTTGACCGAGATCCCGGCCCTCGCCGCTGTCGACACGGACGACCAACGACGCCGCGTCACCAGCAAGACGTTTAAGCGTCTGCTCGACCAGGCCGACAAGAGCGCGTTCATGGGCCCGCCAGAGAACACCCGGGACCACATCATCAAGGCGAGCAAGGCGATGCAGGCTGGCGAGTGGGAGAAGGCGCGAGACTTGATCGTCAGCGTCAAGGTGTGGACGTTGCTGGACAACGCGTCCGAGGTCAAGGAGATGTTGACAAAGTGGGTCGTGCGATGAGATGTGCGTGTGTGCGTGCTGACGACAGAAAAATCCAAGAAGAGTCGCTGCGAACGTACATCTTCTCGCATGCCCCCTTCTACGCCTCCCTGTCCCTCTCGCACCTCGCCACGACCTTTTCCCTCCCCCGCTCGTCCGTCCTGTCGATCGTGTCCCGCATGATCTACACGGACGACATCTCGGCCTCGCTGGACCCCATCGACGACGTCGTCATCTTCCACCGGGTCGAGCCGTCCGAGGTGCAGCGACTGGCGCAGCAGCTCGCCGAGCGCGCCGTGGGCCTCATGGACCAAAATGAAAAAGCGATGGACAACAAGCTTGGCCAGTCGCAGAATGCCGATCGAGCGGCGGGAGCAGGCGGTGATGGGCAACAACGCGGAAAGGGCGAGAGAAGAGGGGGTGGCCGCGGCACGTATAGGGGCAGAGGACGGGGCAGGGGTTTCCAGAGCGGGCTGGGAGGCGCGAGGACACGCGTGGCTGCTTAGAGTTGGGCTATGCAATCGTTGGCAGGGATACCATGATGCATCGTTGAGGTGTTGATCGGGGATTGCTAAACACGGCGCCCGAGTTAAGGGGGGAAGCGGATTAGTGATTGCAAGTGATCGGATCGTATGCACAATCGCTTCGTGTCATTCTGATGTCCACACCTTTCCCTCACAGCTATACACAGGCCACGCCCAATACCGTACAGCAATCCTCCACCATATGTGCATGTAACGTCGACGATTGTGTCGCCAGCCTTGCTGGCGGGCGCTCTGCCATCTGCTCCACGTCAGTGGTGAAAGGCCACCGTGGACGGATCGCTCTGCCTGTGGCCGTGAGAGCAGTTATCGTGTAGGAAGATCCAGAAGCCCTTCCAGCGGCCATCCTCAGTCACTTGAGCGCGAGTGACCGAGTCGTTCTGCTTCAGAACCTTCCTGCAGTCAGGCTCCGCACACTGGTGGTACTCGAAGTCTTCGCGCTCGCCAAAGCGGCGGCTGTGCCACGGTGTGGCGTTGGACCAGCGCAAGTTGGAAGATCTGGAGGCATCGGACAAGATCGTTGCGACTTCATCCCCCCACTCGGGGTTGAGGTTGAATTCGGTCAATTCGGTCGACCTGCCGACCGCTATGAAGTGTCAACACGGATACCCCTGCACAAGCGCGTATGGCGGGGGAGTCGCTCACCTGCCAGTAGCTTCTTCATGCATTCCGGTTGGAAAGCATCTCGTCTGTGGGTAACGGGATGGATGAATGAGACCTGTGTGTCTCCAACCTTCTCCGTGCAACCCGCCAAAACGCACGCGAACCTGCCAGCTTGCACCGGCCTGAAGCGGTGATCGTAAGTGCCCGGGGGCAGCTGCTCCCCCAACCTGAAGACTGTGGGTGGACGCGGACTCACATTCCTCGATGATCGACCGGAGCCGGGACTCGAAGGGACCCGACTCCCGGTGTTACAAGATTGTCCAGTGACGGGGTCTTCGGTCGTCGACCCCTGAGAACTGGCGCTGCGAGAGCGACGATGGCTCTTGTGTGTCACAACAGTGAAGCCATCTTCGGGAACTTCGAGATGATCCATGTTGTGTGTGTCTGAGCGTGTTGTATCCGCACCCAAGGAGCAATGGCAAGCAGATCAGGTTCCAGAGACTGAGAGGGAGTAGGGTGTGTTGACGCTGGGAAGATAGCGACTGGTAGGGGATGACTGAGAAGGGTCTCGCGGTTCCAGGTGGAGGAGGGGTTCTTATATCGCGAAAACTTGTAGAGCTAGAAGCAACTGTCAATCCCTTGTCTCTCAGCGCCACTGTCCCTCCAGGTGGGGCTAAATGAGCGAGTGAAACGGCAAGCCCATGACTCGTTGAGATACAAAGGTTCTCCAGGCTCCACCACAGGTGGGAGAAGGCACGGGCCAACTGCAGCGCCTTTGCCCTTTCATATCGCGGCTCAGCATCGTCGGCGGTGAGTGCGCCCGAGGGAACCATTGGAGGCAGAGACGAGCGGCGCGCGGGCTTCTGTCCATATGAAAACTCGAGCAGAACACACCTTCCAAGCTCACGAGACCTTTGTACGTCAGCTCCATCGCCATCAGTACGATATCAGTCATGTTGCTAACAGCTCCTCCGCGCCTTCCACAAATCATAAAGGTAGGCACACATGCCCCCCATCTCGCGGCTGCAAGACAGGTCTGGCAGGAGTAGTCCACTCTCCACTCCCCGGCTCCCAGAACTGTGTGACTGGACCATGTGCATCTCGCAGCTTCATGCTACGTTCAGACGCCACACAAACCCAACGAGGGATATCTGTCTCTGACTTTGTCATTGATGCATGTCATGAAATGTCGTGAGGGCCCGTACGCTACCGTCGTGTCGATCGTTCATGAGCGGCCAATAAGTTGTAGATCAGTCGTCATCATCCGACAACTCAATCTGCCATCAGTCGCGGCACGACGAGCCAGCCTCAGTGACTTACCACGTTCGATTTCTTCGCCCCCTTCCCTCGAGACGAGAAGCTGGCATGAGCAAGCGATCTTCACACGAGTGATTACACGAACTTGAGCTGTGATTGCGTTGGGGCCGCGCCCTTCCCTCTCGCAGCCAGCCCAGTCTTCTTTACCGGCGGTCGAGCCGGAGCCTTCTTCGCAGGAGCTTTGCTGGCCGCCGTTGCTCGTGACTTCTTCGCCGGCATGACCTCCTCCTCTTCTTCGTCATCGGACGCATCATCGAACTGTCGTCAGCAGACTTTGGAAAAAGTCCTGAAGCTGGCTCACCAGAGCCTTTGATGCCTTGCCCTTGCTCCTTGAGCTCGACGCGGCGGACTTGCCCTTGACCGGAGGAGATGGCTCGCCCAGCGATCCGTCAGACTGCGAGCCCATACTGTCCGTCAGCCGTGCCGGGTGGCTGTTTCCTCACATGCTATCCTCTTCCACTGACAGTCAGCGTGAATTGATATTTGTGCTATGCCGGGACGTACTCATACTGTCCACGTCGGATCCCCTGCCCTTGTTCTTGCCCTTTTTCGCCTTTTTAGCCCTTTCCGCGTTCATGTCCACGTTCTCGTCGTTCCAGATACTCGCAGCACTGCTCATGAGCCCTGAGCCGTCAGAATCGGTCAACCCACTTCTCTTTCAGACGCATGAGCTGCAAGTCAGCTCAGACCCCTCTTGACCCCGTCCCATTCCCACTCACATGATCCTCGACATCATCTTCCGTCATATCCTTATTTGCCTTCATCGACTTTTGATACGACTTGAGCGAGTCCATGACGAAACTGCTGGTCAGTCCCCCTACTAGTTGATCCCCAGATTCGACTCACTCTTTGATCGCGTCCCTATCGTCCTTTTCCACGAAACGCATCACGGCGTTCTCCATCCCGCCCTCCACCAGCACATCCAGCTCCTGCGCCTTCAAGTACTGCTTGACCAGACTTGACATCCTGAGCTTTGACAACCGGTCTTCAGTCGTCAACGCTCCATCTTCACCGTCCACCCAGGCGTCCTCGAAGACTTCAGGCGCATCCGCGTTGTTCTTTGGTTCTGCACGTCAGCCGACGCACACCAGCAATGGGTTCGCAGACTGACTCCTCTCGGTGGCTTGTTTCCTTCGGTAATACTGCAGGATGTCTCGTGGGTTCGCGACGCGCCCTATGAAATCCTGCCCAAATCGGACGGGGTTGGACATCTCCTTTGCCCCCGACGTTTCGACCTGGCATTAGCGCGATCAAGACATAGACCAACCTTTAAGCGGATAAGCGGAAGCATCATCTCTGTCTGCTCCTCGTCGTCCTTGTGACGCTCCTTCCAGTCTCGCTTCGCCTCCTTGATGAGCTCTTCCACCTGGCGCGTGAGCTTGCATTGAGGGCGAAAGCGGACGACAGCTTACCTTTTTGCGCAGAAATCTGGTGATACTGTCCCTATCCTCCATGTCGATCTCGTTGAGCGGCTCTTGGGCACACTGCGAAAGGGCGACTTCATCGTGAATGAACGGCCGGACGGTCTTGAGCGGGATCTCGGCTATTTGGAACTGCGAGCCTTGAATCGACAGTAGGCCCACATGTCTGACGTGAGCTCCTGGGTGATGACACACGGCTCACTTTGGAAGCGCTTCGCCCGGCGCCAGGGATGTAGCGACGGATGACCCGGGCTGAGTTATGTAGTAATCCTTACCCTCCACCTTTTCCGGCATGATCCGGCAGTCGTGTTCGTGGCCCCACACGACCAGCTTGATCGAGTCGTCGAACATTCCCTCTGGCACGCTCTGCTGCGGTCCATGCTTGACCCTGCCATCAGCTCCTCCACAATCGCAGCGAGGTGCAACCGACCGATTCTGGTGCACCAGCAGCACATTGAACCAATCATCTTCTCCCACGTCTCCCCCTTCCGGCATATACATTTTGACCTTGTTGCTCCTCAGCTCGTAGTGCATCCTTGCATCGCGGACGTTGCCCACACCGTACAGCGCTAATGAGGTCGAACCCTTGCGCAGCAGGATTGGCTTGATCCGGATACCCTTGTCGGCTTGTTCGGCTTGACCCTCGTCCGCAGCGAGATCAACTTTGCCAAAGTAATTGAGCACGCCTGAGACGGACAGGACGTCCAACGCACAGAGTGCTCCTTCCTGGCGTAAGCTTTGCACGAATTGGAGGGGAGGCAGCCCACCGGACCGGTGCCCTGTGGATCATCGTGATTGCCATGGATGGAGAAGACAGGAATAGCGATGTTCAGGTTTGGGTCTTCGTAGTTGATAGCTGGGAAGCTTGACGTCAGCTGAGGCGGGTGAATCGGGGAGGGCTCACTTGAAGCCTGCGGCACTGCCTTCCATCGGATCGCTGAGGAGCTCAAACTGTCATCAGGCTCTGTCATACGCGACCACTACCGCTCCGTGTTGCCCCTCCGGCATCGGAAACCCTGCAAGGAGCAGGACGTAGTGATTCAGTTCAGCTCGTCCACCTGCCGCCCCCAAGCTCTTCACTCTAAGACTCACGGGGATCGGCTTGTCCCCCAGCGTATACTCTCTCAAAAGTGCTATCGTCTGGTGCATGCACGTCCGACTTGGTCTGTTCTCGTGGAAGAGATCACCGGCGAGGAGAATGAAGTCGACGTCGGCGTCCCGAGCTATCTCCAGTATCTCGCGAAAGGTGTTGATCGAGTCTTGCCCTCGGACCGGGTCTTTTTCGGCGTAGCCGATATGATTGTCCGTCGCGAGGAGGATACGGAAACAGCTGCGGATGAGTCGAGGTGGTATCATTGTGTCTTACTTGTCTGCATCTGGCCGTCAGCGTGTGGTCGGGGAGCTTCCGGCAGCTCACCTTGCTGAGGGATGCTCGGGGGAGGTCCGGCGTGGCTTGTTGTCAGCTCAACTTGATGAAGGATACCGTACTCGTGATTTTCTCTCTGGTCGTCCGAGTACTGAGAACCCGGCGGCATGTTGGCGACTATGCAATGATGGTGGAGAATCGACGGTGAAGAAGCGCATCATGGCGACGTCGAAAGACCAGTCCAGTCAACTTCAGGCACGCCCTCACCACGTGGCGGAACGCGCCGCGCTTACCCATGTCTCGCTGATCTTTGACTTTCACCTCGATCATCACTCACCCACTGCAACTTAACGCGAACTTCCCTCGCCATGCCTGGACGGCGGTCGCAAGCCGAGCGCGAGCTCCTCGATCTCGAGTCGGCCTCGCAGTCGGGCTCTGATGAAGAGCACGATCAAGTTGGCTCGCTCGGCGCTGGTCCTTCCACACGTCAGAAGAAGAGGAAGAGGCTGAGCGACCTGTCGGCGGAGGAGAGGTTCCAAAATATGCCGTCGAAAGAAAAGCAAAAGCTGTCGGCACAGTACCGGGCGCTGCAGGCCGATGCGGAAGGTGAGTATCTCGGGCGAGAGACGAGGGCGTGCTGATGGGCAGACATGAAGCAGAACCTGGCGAATACGAATATTTCGGAGCTGGAGAAGAAGATGAGAGAAGGAGAAGAGCTGTTTCAAGAAGGTCAGTCTCTATCCTGCGGATCGAGCTGACGGCAGTGCGGGATCCAACGCTGGGCGCTCTGGATGCGCGGTTCATGATGACGGGGGCCGAGACGGCTCTGCTCATGGCGCGGAAGATGAGGATGGACAATAATGCTTTCAACGTTGACGAGTACCTGATTCGGTATGTTCTGTTTGCCGGGTAGCTTTGCACCGATCTGGCTTCCCCCGCTCCCCGCGAAGCTTTCGGCGCTGACGAATGCAGGGTGAAAGGGCTCCTCGGACTGGAACGGGAGGAGCTGGAAGATCAAGACGGGAGCGAAGATGACGAGGACGAACTGGACGAGGAGACTGCCGAGGATCGCCGGGAGGCGAGAAGAGAGAGTGCCAGAAAGGGGCGGTTGGGGGATTGGGCGAGAATCGGGTGGATGGCCGCCAAGTTTGTGAGGCGCGTACCGGGAGTCGAGTTCATGTGAGTTGGCTGCCCTTGCACGTAATCAGCTCATGCCAGGTATGGACCTATCAACACCGCTCCAAAACCTCGGGTGAATCGGACCAACCAACGTCGCGCGCAGATCGAAGCGGAAAGCCGACCACAAGAAATCAGGCAGGAACCCGGGGAGCCGGCCGGGAGCGACGCCACAACGGCCAATGTTCAGCTTGTAGGTTGCCTCGCATGGAAGTGTGCTGATGCCCAGATCGGAAAGCTGCTCCGACGGCGGGATCCTGACAGCAAAGGCATCAACTTTTTCCGCTTCGTCATCGACCCGGACGACTTTGGGCAGAGCGTGGAGAATTGCTTTTACGTCAGCTTTTTGATCAAGGACGGCAAAGCGGGTATACAGGTCACGTCTGATGGCGAGGTGTTGATTAGTGCGTCATGGCGTCGAGTGGGGAGCTAACTCGCAGTCAACCGAAACCCTTTTACTTTCGACGTCGACACCGGAAAGGAGCCAGACCGTAACCAAGCAGTGATGGAGCTGACCATGGCGGCGTGGGAGGTGAGCTGGAAGCTGTGAAGCTAGAGCGACCAACTGACTGGCAGACTGCCAAAAATCTGTACGACATTACCGAGCCGGTGATCCCGCATCGAGTGTACGAAGAGGCTCTGCCTCTGCAGGGCAACCGCTGGTACACATGACAGCGTTGTATAGAAAGCTGGGGCAGTCACGAAATCGTGTCGGAGCAGAGCATCGTGACTGTGCACCTATTGTACCCTCACCGATCACCCACGCATGCGCCGCACGCCAGCGAGTGGCGACGCGTGGAGATGATACATGCTGCATTTGCCTAGTGTACAAGTGTGTAGTTTATGCTCGGAGTTGTCATCTATGCCTCGTCTACTTGTGCGCGTCGGCGATCGGGTTCGCGTGGATCGTTATTCGGTTCAGCTTGATCTCGGTGGTGGGTCGGTTCTTCGGCGTGACGGGGACTTTTTCCATCTGGTCAAGTGTCGAATCCGCGCCGTCGATGACTCTTGCTGTCAGCGTTATCACCGAGCGACAGCGCGTGTCCTACTCACTTGCCAAATATAGAGTATTTGCCGTCCAGCGAAGGCTGCTTGGCGTAAGTGATGAAGAACTGTCCAATCAGCATGTCGAGCACGTGTTGCGACGGAGCCATGAGTAGCTCACCTGCGATTTGTTCGTGTCGGGCCCGCCATTTGCCATGGCCACTATGCCTCTGGTGTTGAACTGGGCTTAAGCATACCATCGTAGCGAAAAAAGTGCAAAGCTTACCCGTAGCGTCTGCCTAATCTCATCCGGAAATTGACCACCCCATATTGATTGCCCGCCCTTCCCGGTGCCTGCAGATGAGCCATGCTCGCGTGCAAAGTGAGCCGAGACGGCCTACCGGTGGGATCTCCTCCTTGGATCATAAACGTCTTGATATTCCGGTGGAAGATGGTGTTGTCGTAGTATCCCGAGGCAGCCAGCGCCAGGAAGTTCTGCCCGATCAGCTCATGTTCGGAAAAGGTCACTGCGAGGCAGACGTGATCAGACTGCGTACCTCTGCTGTCCGGGGTACCGCTTCGCAAAAGATCTCGAGCTGTTTCGTGAGCTCTGGCGGGCGCCGATGAAGATGGGTCTCACCTTAAGGTCACCATGTGATGTATGCAGGGTGACAGACTAAAAACGTGAGCACCTGATGTCTGCGACGGCCCACTCACCATCTTGCGCGCCGAGGTTGATGTATGGGTGGAAACGAGTGGGTCGGGTCTGGAGCCAAATACCGGCGGGGGTGGTGGTGAAACAGCTTATCACGGGATGACGTGGACAAGAGAGCTCGCCCTATCTCCCCCCGGTCCCGCTGCCGTCACAGCCGGCGGTTACGTAATTCCTTGTGACCTGCGTTCATGGCCGTGGGATGTTCGCGTCGAATCTTGAGGGGTCGCATACTGAAGACACACTGCGCGGCTCGTCCTTTCTTCCAGCTTCGAGCGACGCTCATACAGGCTACGCACGCGTGGAGGGGCGGCATAGCATCATTAAACTCGAGGAACTCTTCGCACTCCATGTCGACCTCGACCACCTAGATCGCTCAGTTGAGCCCCGCATCATGCCGACCATTCGCCATCCGCATCCCGCTTCCGCATCTCCTTCGCCCAAGCCGTCTCGTCGGCTTGCTCGCTCGCCGTCCGATCCCGCACGTATAGCGGCCCTGGGGGAAGACGACACGCCGCACCCACAGCAGATCTACGTGCTCTCCGCGGACGGCTCTTCGCTGTTCCTCCTCGATCCGAGCAAGCCAAGCGGGAACGAGGAACCACCACCCTACGCCCCCTTCACGACCGATGTCGATCTCAGCCGCTCTTCGTCCGAGGGCGCTCTCCAACCCAACGCCAATGCAGGGCCTTCCAGTCCTCGCAACGCCCTCAGCCCGGTCCCTTTTCCCGCACTGATCCTCCCGCCCGAAACACATTCCCGACACCGCGCCAGTACACTCTCGGAACTAAATCAGGACGCTTCGCCGACGGTAGCCAGCGGTCGTCCAAGGGTACGGAACCACAACTCTTTCTCGTATGCGGCGCGCTCGAGAGAACCGAGGGAACGCAGGTCACAGTCGGTGCGATCGTCGCCGGGTCTTCCGGCGCCATCGGCCCTGCCCGATGAGCGCACGCCGTTACTCGCGACACCCGCGACAGGTCATCTGGATGGAGATGAATGGGTAGAGGTAGACTGGCAGAAGCGCAGAGGGTTTTGGAGGGCTGTGTTCTGTGGAGAGCTTGAAGAGGGACATGTGGAGCCGACTTGGAAAGCGGGCTGGAGGAGGTTTTGGAGACCGGTCGGTACGGGACGATACTGGAAGGCGATGGTGCATCTATGGTTTTTGAACTTCCCCTTCGTGAGTTGTGCGGTTTCGACCATGAATTCTGCGGCTAACTTGGAGGCTCTGCTCGTCTGGCCGCCTTTGGTAGCTGGCACTTTGGCTGGAACGGCACTGCTCATCACGCTACCTCTCGGCGCGGCGGTCTGGTGGCTCACACTGTTCATCTCTCGTTCTGCTGCACGGCTTGAGGTGGGTGTTGACTGTGGACCGGCAATGGCTTACGCACAGACCATCATGCAGCTCAACCATCATTCGCCGCTGCGCCCCTCCATCCCTCAACCAAGCTACCATCCAATCTTCTACCGCCTAAAAGAGCGCTCGTCGCCTCCCACTTCGCCGTTGTCAGAGGTGCCCACCGACACCGAGCTCGTATGGGAGAAACGCTTCATGAAGTGTTCCTACGCCATGGTGGGCTATCAGTCGTCTGGTCAAGGGCGCAGCTGATGGTAGTTCCTCGACCATTACTCGTACTCGGCCTTGTCATACTTCCTGCTGATCAAGCCGCTCATCGTCCTCTTTTCGACGATCGTGTTACTGGCGTTATTCCCGGTCGCGGTCGCTCTTGTCTTCACGCTACCGATGTATCTCCGAGCAGCGCGACGGTGGGGCCAGTGGCAGGCGGGTATAGCGATTGAGAACTTGTAAAATAGGCAAAGCCTCTGGGGAGATTTTCGATTCAGGGTTGTATTCAGACGGTCGGTAGTTGTCTTTCTGCTTTTGGTCTTCATGCACGAGCTCGACATGCTCTTCGATGCCGCGAGGCTTATTTAGTACGTCGCTGCGGCAGTCTCTGGTGCCCGTCGTAACGCTTAAGCGCGTGTCCATGCTGTCCTACCATGGACGTCCTCCCCGAGGCCTTCTCTCACACGCCTAACAAGCAATGTCTGCATTGTCCAGCTTCCGACCCTCGTGCGCTTGAGTAACCGTTTGAGGGATGGGTTTAAGCTAGTACTGTTACGTCTGCACGGAGTGACTGGCAAGGTGCGGACGACGAGAAGCTATCGAAGCGTGGGGTGAACCCAGACACTCGAGAGCTCGCCCTCGCCCCTCGAGCAGTAGGTCAAATCGCAGTCGGCTTCCTACGGATCTTTGCAGAAAGCCCTCCATGCATTCCGAAGAGATAGCATCAAGGCATCTCACTACCAGGTCGGCCACTTCTTGTGTGGAAGGGGTGCGTCGACTGCGGGACTGGACGGACGAAGGGTACATCCAATGTCAGAATGTTTTGGAAGCCTCCGCAGTCGCGCAGACTGTTCGAAAGCGCTGCCCGAGCATCTCAGACAGAGCAAGTGTCGGCAGGCGCCCTTGGCCAAGAGGGGTCCTGGCTGAACTCTTGTGATTTGGCCGGCAATCGCGAGTCCGATTCTCGAATGGCGCAGCGTTTTGGCTCGTCACGAGCACATATCGAAAACCAGCGCCCATAGGCTGGCTACCTGTCGAATCTGATTAGTGCAGCGAGCTGCATCGCAACCTTCCCATGCATGCGTGAGCTTTGCTTCGCGTCCGGAATGTTCCTGCCCAACGACGTGCTTCGAGTTGTCTACGCCTGATGTCCCCGGAACTTGACCGGATGGAGATCTGATCTACGGCGCACCCTCGGTGTCTTCCATCCTCGCATCCTGCGGCTTGTTATCGCGGGACCTGGTGCAGCGCCGGAGCATTCTGCATGCTTGTAAGCATACAAATGAGTCGATCCATCTCTCTCCCAACGGCCGTTCCCCGATTCAACGGCGCATCCCCTCACTCATCGTATCGTCTTGATCACGCCGCACAACGATGACTTCCGCCCTCTTCGAGACGCTCGTGGTAGGCAATTGCAAGCTCGACCACCGGGTCGTCATGGCGCCCATGACCCGTTTCCGGACCGACTCAAACCACACTCCTCTTCCCATGGCAGTCGAATACTACCGCCAGCGCTCCCATACGCCGGGCACACTCCTCGTCACCGAGGGTGTGGCCGTATCCGAGCGCCTCGTCGGTCTTCCGGCTTGGGCGGGGTGCTGGACCGACGAGCAAAGCGCGAGATGGAAGGAAATCACCGATGCAGTACACGCCAAAGGGTGTTTCATTTTCCAGCAGTTCTGCTGCGCAGGACGTACGGCCGATAAAGGGTATCCTAAGCTCTCGTCTGGAGACATTGCCCTCGACCCGGGTGTTAGCGCCATTGCCACTGAAGATGACTCGTCCCCGCCCACGCCGATGACAGAGGAGGACATTCAGGATACGATTCGGGACCACGCCAATGCCGCGAGGCGGGCGATCGACGCGGGGTTCGACGGCGTCGAGATCCACGGCGCGAACGGCTACCTCATCGACCAGTTCATCCAGGAATCCTGCAACAACCGGACGGACCGATGGGGCGGTTCGGTCGATAACCGCTCGCGCTTCGCTATTGAAGTTGCCAAAGCCATTGTCGACGCGGTGGGACCCAGCCGCGTCGGCTTCCGGATCAGCCCATGGAGCACTTACCACTCGATCACGCCGACCGACCCACAACAGCAGTTCTCGCATCTGGTCAGTGAGCTGCGCAGACTTGATCTTGCGTATCTGCACGTCATCACGTCGCGAGTGGACAACTGGTCCGACGTCGACCGGGATGAGCCCCTCGACTTTGTCTTTGACAA
The DNA here is from genome assembly GCA_019857685.1 of Papiliotrema terrestris. Taxonomy (NCBI): domain Eukaryota; kingdom Fungi; phylum Basidiomycota; class Tremellomycetes; order Tremellales; family Rhynchogastremaceae; genus Papiliotrema; species Papiliotrema terrestris. Next base: position 27,596 of record JAHXHD010000801.1, read on the forward strand.
CTGGGGCCCAGAGGCTCCGGTGATTATCACGGGCGGGTTCGATGGCGAGTCGGCTAAACGCGCGGTGAACACATACTCGGAGTACAAGCTTGCCGTGGGCTTTGGGCGCGCGTTCGCTTCAACGCCGGATCTGGTCGAGTGTGTTAAGAGGGGAATCAAGCCGAGTCCGTTCAGGGCAGATCTGGCTTATACTCATGGGGCGGCGGAGGGCTACGTGGACTACCCCTTCTTGTCGGCATCATAGGAGTCCTCCATTCTGTAGGAGAACACCGGAGAGGGCACGGGATGATGGGGCGCGCTCGCTGTGGAAGGTCCGGGCCCCGGTGCACCGTCATATATCCCCATACAGTCTCAAGTACTAAGAAAGTGAGGCTTCAGCATAGGAAGTTTCCTGTGTACCCCTTTTACCCAGTGGGGACAGCTCAATCGCTGCCTAAACTGCTCCCCGTATTACGTCTCCTCCCCGCATACTCGCCCCTATCCTTCAGCTCGATCCTCTCTCCATCTTCATCATCCCCTATCTGGCCCGGCCGTCTCCGGACCTCCCCTCTACTCCGTCTCCCGGCTTTCCGGGTAGCAGCCCACCAGCCCCGGACGAGGCTGATCGCGCCTGCGGTGACGCCCATGGGTGGGACGAGCCAACATAGCCTCCACCACCAGCCCGTCTCTCCGCCCTGCTGTTTCTTCCAGCGCTTCACGAGCCGGTCCACCTGAGCGTGCAGGTCTTGCAGCGTACCCGAGTTGTCGATCACTTGCGTGGCGTACGTGAGTTTTTGGGACAGCGCGAGTTGTGACGCTATACGGCTCTGGGCCTGTTGTGGGGTAAGAGGAGGGTTTGAGGGGCGCGCGAGGAGACGTGACAGCTGTAGGCGTTCGTTCCTGCCGTCAATGCCATCCCAGCACACGTCAAGTCACGACGCAGCACTCACACAAACACCACGACCACCTCGCCGACCCATCTCCACAGCCCGGCCTCGATCAACAGCGGCACATCGACCACCACTGCCCACTCCCCTCTGACCCAATACCAGAACAACGCCTTGACAATCTCCTTCTTCACCGCGGGGTGGATCACCCCATTGAGCCATTTGCGCTCGTCCGGGTCATTGAAAACGATCTCGCCGAGGGCTGCGCGGTCCAGAGCGCCCTCGGGGGTGAGAATACGGTCGGCCCCGAAATGTGACACCAAGGAGCTGAAGCCGCTCGTGCCGGGCTCGACGACTTGGCGGGCGAGCAGGTCCGCGTCGATCAGGGGTAGGGAGTAAGGCGGCGAGGAGAGAAGCGATGAGACTGTGGATTTTCCAGAGGCTATGCCGCCCGTGAGGCCGATGACTGGCGTGAGCGGGGAACTCCTGCGATACGCATGGGAGCAGGGTCTCACTGAGCATATTTTGTTCACGGTATGTGTACAGCAATTGCTGTGAATGTGCAAGACCCGGTCGCTATCGTGGTCGTCATCGGCCAACGTATCGTCGGCGATGTCCGGGTGGAAGCGTGTTTGGTCCAAGCGTAAAGATGAAACGCCCACTCAACGCAGACTCCAACTCGACGCGTTCATCAAGACGACAACTATCCATCTACGCCCCGACAGCACGCTACAAGATCACAAGACGACCGGAATGAAAGCCACCCGACAATCCTAGCATTGACCTCCTCCTCGACGACCCCTTTGGCCTCGACGCACGCTCGGCATCGCCGACCGCTCACCATGTCCGCCGCTCAGACCACCATCCCTACACCTCATCCCCTCGCCCCAACATCTAGCTCGCATAACGGTGAGACACCCCAAGCATCTCACGACCGCGATACGACCGCATACAGCAGTAACCAAGGGACCATGAACTCGAGCATAACGCAAACGACGCTCGCGCCCAGCGGCTCAAATGCAAAGTTTGACCGCTTCGAGTCGCCCGCGGGGGCATTTCCGACAAGCAGGAGCGAGGGGTGGGAAGAGGCGTATGAGCGACAGCAGCGCGAGAGGTGGAGAGAAAAGGTCGACGCGGATTTGCGGGGATGGCGAGGGGGTAATGGGTGCGTCCGAGCGTCGCGGCCCGCAGGGACAACTGGTGGATGATCCAGGCGCTGATATCAGGGAGCCTCGGTCGGGGTACAGCAAAGAGGCAGTCCCGACGAATAGCTACTATGGCCAGCCGGTCACGGGGACGATAGGCAAGCACCTGCCAAAGGAGATCTTGCGGATCGAGCGGGACTGGTCCGAGGGCGAGGTGTGCCAGTGCGCAAACCACGACCTGCCCGTGGGTTTCTAAACTGATGGCAGGTTCGAGTCGTCGTTCCCTATGGAGTTGGAGGGCAGAGTAAGGTCTGGGCGTCTTGGCACGCATAGCTGACAATAGATCTCGCCGCAGCAGTGGAAAGCGTTCATCGAGCCGCTAAATCAGCACCTGTTCGAGGCGTACTCTGTAAAAGGGGCCGTGGTGGACAACGTGATTGCCATCGCAACGTGGTGGACGTCATCACTATGGCGGACGTCGCACTTTGAGCGTGTAAGCAATACAAGCTCGCCGAGTGTGCCCCGGCTGATGGGCAGCACCTGAAGGCAGCAGAGAGCCATATCATCGAGACGAACAAGACCTTCAACGCCGCCGGGCTCAATGTGTTGTCGCCCCGGGAACTGGCTCTGCAATTCGTGAGCGCGAGCGTTGTAACAACACTGACCACCAGCTTGAGATAGAGTAAGCTAACTGACGCGGGCAATGGTCAGGCGCTCACTGCAAGATATTACTAGCTGGTCTGCGACTAAAGGCAATTCGCTGATTTTTGCACCACACGACTTCGCCGGGGCATCTGGGCCGCTTGCGACCCCGACAGGCACAGTGTGCTATCAAACTCCCGCTCGTGAGCTGAGAGAAACGAAGGTGTATAGCTCACGCGCAGATCGCCCACACCCCACATCAGTCACGTCACACGCAGCAAACACGCCCAACGATACCCAGCACATCTCACAATACAGCACCGCAGTGACGACCTTGACGCAATGTATGTCTAGCATTATAGCAGTCTATGAATATAAGATACAGTATACAAGCCCATTGCGGCCGGCGCAGCCTACTGCGTGACCTTCGGCAGCGCGTTGATGGCGCTTGCGATGAGCCGATTGGTCACCCCCGGGTTATCCAGATACAAGTGATGTCCCGCCTTGGGTACAACATGGACCGATGCCTTGTCGTTTCCCCCTTTGCGCAGCTCCTCGACCGACGCATGACCACCGTCGACGTCCATCCAGTCGTTGTCCCCGTCTATCAGTCAGCGCTCGACCAATGGCGCTGTCGGGTTGACTCACACATGAACGTCACGGGCACCTTGACCTTGCCTATCCGGTCCACGATGGGTATCCTGGCATACGCGCCCGGGGCAAGCAGATGCGCTGTGCGTCAGCCTCCGCCCCGCCCCGCCTCGGGACACACTCACAGATGCAGAACTCGCCGGAACCCTTGAGAATGCTCGTGTTGTAGATGTACGAGTGGATGTCCTGGCGGTCTTCCTCCGACTGCGCGGCGAAGCGGCGTTGGGTGTATCGCGCTGCGAACATCGGTCCCCAGGGGCCCATGTTGCGCAGAAACGTAAAGGGCGAGACGCCCTTTTCCCAGGACCACACAAAGACTGCCGTCAGCACGACATTCTCGCCGCCGTTGTCACCTCGAGCCTCGCGTGCCCGAGGGCTACAGTTCGCGCCGAACGCAACTCACACTTCATCATGTACTTGCGGCTGGCCGACTCTTGCCGATCCTTCTGCCACTGCTTCGCCTCGCCCTTCGCCTCGTGTTGCCCCTGGTTCATCTCCATCTCGGCCGCGTTGGCCGCCTCGTCCAGACCGCCCTCGTTCTTCTCCCCAGTGAGTCGGTACCGCTTGTAATCCGGTCCGTGGGGGATACCTGCCGGCGAGACGAGCACAAGCCCGCTTACGCGATCGGGGTATCGGACCGCGTAGGCCGAGGCGAGGTACCCGCCCAGCGAGTGCCCGACGAGGACCATCTTCTCCACGCCGACGGACTCGCGCCACGATTCCAAGGAAGATAGGAAAAAGTGCTCTGCCCGGGCGACCCGGGCCGGGACGGACGCAGAGGACGGCGAGTTGAGCAGCGCAGGCGACGGTCGGGACGAGAGGCCCATGCCTAGCCAATCGAGGAAGAACGTGCGGCGGCCCGAGTTCGATGCGGACTGCGCAATCGACTCCCAGTTGCGGAAAAAGAAGCTGCAGTCAGACTTGCTGGCAAGCCGAAGACAGACAGCCGGCTCACCCCATCGCGGCTGCATAACCGTGCAGAACCACCACGGCCTCCTTGCTCGTCTTGTTGGCCGACGACGAGATCTCGAGCGTGTTGATATAGTCGACGAACTTGTCGTCCTTCTTGCACTTCTTCGACTTTTCGCTGATCGACGACCGGGGCGACGCAGTTGGACCCGCGATCGGCTCGAAGGGGTCTGCGGGGTGCAACGGCGCTCGTTCCGGCACCGGTGTGGGGATGAACACATTACGCAGCGTAGCTACGAGCCCGCCCGTCGTCGTCGGCTCGCTGACAAGATCAGGGGCAGGCTGATCGGCCGTCGTAGCTGTCGCCGCTGCACCCGCCGCAGTGCCGGTCCACCCAAACCAGCCCTTCGGCGCCTCCTTCACGGGCGTAGGGCGGAACATCTCCATCCGGCGCAGCAACCGCTCCTCCGCATGCCGCGCTTCCTTGTACGAGGCGTTGTTCCACCATGCCGACAAGGACGAGCGAAAGTCTGCGGGGATGGGTTTCGAGGCGGGTGGGGGC
>JAHXHD010000802.1:0-12667 GCA_019857685.1 Papiliotrema terrestris
GAAGGGGGTAGGTGAGCGGGTGTAGATCGTGTGGGAGGCCGAGAGCGACCTGAAGACCATTCACTTTTGCTGGCTGAGCTTGTGTATGCTGTCGGTGTAACAACACCTTTGCCCGCGACCCGAACACGGCTTTCTGCTGGCGCGCATTCCAAGTGCAAAGCCGGTGTCTGCAGGCGTTGGTAGTAACCTGGATCGATCGGGTTTTCGAATGTCATGACGTACTCGTCTCCAGATCGGATGTAACCCGGAGGATTAGCGCGATCGAGAGGGATCTCCGTGCCTGACTGTTGCCGCTCGCAGCGAGTGGCGAGCTGGGCATCAGAACACGCGACCCGGGATCCGGCCACGGCAATGCTCATGCAGTCGACTCATTCCTTAGGGACCGCATGAGCGGACAAAGGGCATGTAAGCTTGCATCACCCTCACACTGTTTGAGCGCGTCGTGCGATCTCTTTAAGAAAGTATCTTTCGCTTCTTTCTCGCAAACTTCCCTCGCAAGCGACTGGATGCTCCGCAACTAAGCACAACGTGCATGGTAGATGATAACACACAGCGTCAGTAGCGTACACTCTACATATGTTTCACGATGGGGTGCTCATAGATGGGCCACGCTAATCCGTCTCCGGGTTCTTCTCGCTCACAACCGCCGTGATCACGGTGATACTGCTTGTCAGCACTCATGCTCCTCGGCAAACATCCACTGAAACTCACTCATCCACCTTTCCACCCAGATACCGCATGCCCTCCTTCCTCGCCTCCGTCTCAAACGGCGTCTTCCAGCTAGGCCGCACCTTACCATCCACCTCCTCCACCTCCTCGCCCGTCCGCGTCATAGCAGCCCGCCCGTATCCCACCAACACGTCCGCGTACAGCCTCGCGAGCTCGGAAGCTCGATCGCGGGCGTCTAGATGCGCGTTTGCCGGCGAGGCGAGCGTGTCTTGTAGGTATTTCAGAAGCAGGGGGAAGTGCGAGGCAGGGACGTTATCTGACAGGCCATCGGTCTAGCGTCAGCGTGGACTTCGCCGGGGAGAGACGATGCGAGAGCCGGAGGCTGGCGGGGTCGGGCCAAGCTGGTACGTACGTAGAGCACGATCACATCTCCCGGCTGCAACTGTGCGTCAAAGGTGTCACTGGCGCTGTCGGGCGTATCGGTGATGATCCCTTGGGACATCATCGATTTCGGGATCTTGGACAGTTGTTTCTGTCGTCAGCCCGATTCTGATAGACTAGGTGGTCGCCGACGTACTGGACAGTTGAAGTAGTGCGTGCCCGCGGGAGTGCTGAAGACAATCTTCCCATCTCGCAGGATAGAGCATCCCGAGTCTCCCAGACTAGTCATGAGCCGCAAGCCCGGCATACTGGCAGGTTGACCTACTTCACACCCATCAGCTCGCCCCTCGCGTTCAAGCTCACGCCGCAAGCGGTCGCGCCGCCTGCGACGACGATCTTCTCGCTCAGCACCCCATTATACGCGTTCCGGAGATGATCCAATGGCGTGCTTGCTTTCGCTGATGCCGGTCCCTCTCCTCGAGCAGAAGCACCGTAGTGGTACATCAAACCCTGTGAGAAGAACGAGGGGTCGACGGTATCGGACCATCCGCCCACTCCGTCGGATATCGCCAGGTGCGTCGATTGGGTGTCCCGCTTGCTGCCGTCCGGCGGGAGGTACGTGTCCTGCATTTAGGGCTCCTATGCATGGCAGAGATTACAAAGCTCGAGATTCCAGATGTACGCCTGCTACTCACCGACTGCACAAGCCCTGGCGCCTCGATCGAGAAGAAATCCTCCCCCGCTCCCCATCTCCGCACGCTTTCCATCGCGTCCTTCGTCCATCCACCCACTACAGCGCTCTGTAGCTCACCTCGACCCGCGGGTATGTCGCCGGCTCGTCGTACCCACTCCCGTATCCGGTCGGACTTGCCCGTCGGCAAGTGCGCAAAACCTGTACGAGGGTATTGCGACCGCGGAGGGACAAATGGAGGTGAATCTTTTCCGGCATAGCTGAGTCCGATGGAATAGATAGCCGGCGAGGAGGAGGAAAAGGTATACGAGGAGCGAAGGGGTTTGAGTGCCTGCAGGAGACGGCTTGATGCGCTCGGCATGTTGATGTGGTTGTGTGGAAGACGTATTGCGAGGTAGAGGGAGCTGAAATTGTCGAGATGGACGTCGGAGAAGTCCAAAACATGGCGGGGGGCCCCATAACTTCGGCCTCACTCGGCGACAGATGTGAGGAGGCTCCTGACCTCCTGCTGCCTACTATACGCCGTACCGTATCCGCGGAGCACCAGCATTGTCATTCTGAAGACTGGGAAAACAGCGCGAGCGAAACCTTCGGAGGTGCGATGTGCTCTGAGCTGACATTGCTCGGACCCTGGTCTGTAGATATTCAGTTGGTGCTTTCCGTCTTTTGGAAAGCGGAGATCATCAGCATTGTATCGGCGTCCTCGCATCGAGATGGCCATCTGTGTGCGTCACGTGCCCAGAGCGAACGCTGTGTGATAGAGCCAGCACGACGACCTGGAACAGACAACACGTCCTTCCGCTCTGCTTCTTTGTAAGCGGAAACACGTTTTCCCAGCCGTCAGAGGGGGAGACCATCTCGACATGCAACTTCCTGCCGCTCGCTTCACTTCACGTTCTCGTCGACTTCACTGTGAAAGTCACTTTGGCATCTCGTCCTCGGGATCATCCGTGGGGCAGCACACCAAGATGACTAGGCCCGGTGGAGAGGCGATAAAGGACGCCTTGCGGAGCTGTGCCGCCCTCGACCCGCTCTCGTCACTTAGCCCTTCGCCTCTGCCCGCCAAAGTGGTCTCAGACGCGTCGTCCCGTGTCTCAATCATCCAGCAATCTTTCACAAGTCACCTGAGGAGCCATTGGGCGCCAACTCTGGGGTTGTTGACAAGTCTTCCTACATCGTCGACGCGTCGAGCACGGTGCGACCGTGGGCGATATCCTCTTCGTGATTCTTCTCACTTGATCGTCCCACATCGACGACCGCCACATCCGACAACGCCCAGCCATCGAGCAGCAGTTGATCAGCGTTCCAGTCGGCCAAGGTACGGCGCTACGACGACGAGCAGCGAGCAAGCGGGTCATAGGTCAAAGGTCCAATTGCCCTTCTTGGCCGTCGCGTTTTAGCTCGCCCCTGACCGTTTCTCAACCCTGTCACCCGTCCTGTCCTCTGCCAATACCCCTCCGACCCCCTCCTCCTCTTCTCCTCAGCGACATTGCACTGCATACATCGTACCCCGTCGACATTGTCCGCTGCTCGACATCTTACCGCGGCAGAGCGGTAGACGCTCGACAACCTCCACTCGCTAACGATAACGGAGCGGACGAGGACGATGCCGGCTGAGCGCGCGCTGAGCGTCATTACCGCCGGTCCGGCCGAAGATTGCATCATGCTATCGGATCACGAACACATCAACCATAATCGGGTCATCCGAGCGCTGCCCAAGCACAGACCCACCAATGCGAAGTTTATGCGGTACCGCAGCGGCACGCACCATATGCTTACTGACGATGACGAGGAGGAGAACCACGACTTTGACACGACCGACACCGAGCTTGGTACGGCGCTAAGCGACGTCGAGGGCGAGGTGCAGCTTCAGCTTTGGTCGCGCGGTTCGACGCCACAAGGGCATGTCGGGTCCGATGACCAAGAAGGCGAAATGGTGGATGATGCGCTTTACACGGCTGCGTCGTCGCCGGCTCCGGGCGCCGAGTCTGACCGCTGGATGGGCGATGGAAAGGGCAAGGCCGTCGATCCCAGGGAGACGGGCCAGGGCGGATGGGTGGACATGAAACGAAGGTGGAATGAGAGGGATGAGCAGACTTCCGACTGTGACGCGGACGATGAAGATCAGGTAGCTGAGGTCGTGCTCAAGAAGCGCAGGAAGCATACGGTGAGTGAACACGACAATGAGCGCTTGGCCGGATTTCGGGGACTCGCTTCCCTCGTCCGCAGCAGCTTCTGTGCTAGCGCTCACCGTAGCCGACCCATCTTCGCCTCGCCAAGTCCAACTTTGGCCCGACCAAATCAATCCTCGAGATCACATCGGGGATGAACGGCCTGGGGAAGGGCGAGAGCGAGATCACCTTCATCTCCATCGACGAGGACGACGACGTCATGGTTTCCGCCGAGCTGTTCTCCGCTCCGCCATCCCCATCGCCTGGTCCAGCAATGCTGCAGGACAGTCTCTGCCTTGCCAGGCGGTCGCGCAACCCGCCTCGCCTTGCCCCTCGCAAGCCCCGATCCGCGCCGCAGACATCGCACAACGGCCCCAACCCACGCCGCAATGACCGGGTCCGTCGATCACGACATCGAACCACGCAGCGGATCGTCTCGTCCGGGAGCGACAGTGCGATGATCACCTCAGACGTTGAGCGCGAGATGCAGGAGATGGAATCGGTGGACAATGTCATCGCCCGCCGAGAACACCTGTGCGATTTCCCGGTCCGCGAACCGAGGGCTCGAGACACTTCGAGGTTGCGCCGCACGTCGCCCACCTCGCTGCTGCCCATGCGTGAGACGCAACGACACTTCCGCCAGCTCGCGAGATCCGGACGGGCTCAGGTCAAGGCTGAAGTTGGCCAGGCTCTGCTCGCTGCGGCGCTCGCGGCTCGCGAGGGCAGAGCCGCTCGACGAGACTACATGCGCAAGTTCTATGACAACTGGCACAACCCCTTCGGTATTACATCAGAGCTGGTCTCTGCGCCGCTGGCCCTCAGAATTGTGCCCTTCGACGCGGCTGCCGCGGAAGCAGTCCTCCGCAGGAGCCATCGCCGCCAGATCCGGAACCTCGAGCGCAAGAGCCGGGAGAGGGACCACCGCCGTATCGCCGCGGACAGGTCTATCAGCCTCACGCTCGCTCAACCCTGTCGCCTTCCCCCGCCAGCGATCACGACACCATTTGCTGCGCTCATCGCCCTGCCGGAACTCGAGCCAGAGACTCCTTCGCTGGAAGCCGAAGTGGAAGATGCGCTTTTCGCTCCTTCCAGCCCAGGTACTTCGGTCATGTCCGACCCGCCCGAGTACGAACCCCCGACTCCGCCAATCCGACTCGCACTTCCACCTCATCTGCGACCTCGACCCGCGCCCCCCGCGCCGTCAAACGAGGTACCAGCGTATGGATGGCTCGCCGAGCAGTCGGGAGGATCGTACAACCGCCGCAGGACTCCGTCGCCGCCTCCGCCGTTCAATGCACAGACGGACTGCCAGACTCTCATCGCTCCGCACTTCATCGATGACGACGAGGACGACGAAGAAGAGGAAGAGCAGGAGGAAGACGGTGTCTACCCCAGGAGTCCGACAATCCGCGTGGCTAGGCCTGCTGCGGCTCCGGTCCGTCGCCCTCAACGACCTGAGGAAGCGATCGCTGCGCGGGCCTTGCCGCGCATTGTCGGCGCCTTCCCGGAGACCACAAATCTCCTTCCTCCCGTAGAGATCATCGCGCCGACTCCTATCCACACTCGATCGTCGTTCGAGGCTGCGCTGGACATGGAGGAGGGCGATGAGGCGGACGAAGCGTTGGGCGACGACAACGACGATGTGAACGAAGAGCAGGACTCTCGACCCGTCTTGTCGACCCTTGGCCGATTCCTCCGATTCTGGCGATGATCGCTGCGCGTGACTCGCCTTTTCATCTTTCTCATTTGCACCGGTCAATCCATAACATTCATACCATCACACTTCCATTCACTTTCATTTTGCATATCAATTGTCCATCCACCCAGTCTTTACGATATCAGATCAACACAAGTCACATCGCGGGAACAGCAGGCGTGGGAGGGAACGAATGAAGCGGGGGAGGATGTGGACCGTCTTTTTGGGTTCTGTACTGTAGGACGCCCATGTTGCTTTTACGTATGAGCATAAGTATGAAAATGTCGAGTGTCCTGCCTGTGATGTGGGGATGGGGATGCAGATGGATCGTGTTACATAAGCAACTCAACCTGAAACGCTTCGGCTTTAGAACCGAAGGCGGCGATGTCCGATCGCTGGATTCCCCATAGAAACGTCTTGGGGCGACGAGCTGTACCGGCTGGGTGGTTTGGGTAATAGCACAGGCTGAACCACCTGCTGTCCTTGCTCAATCCTCCTTGTACCACCACATCACTCGTCCTCTCAAACCCCTCCCCCTTTCATCGTAGCGCCTGCCCCTCTTTCGGCTTGCTACTCGCCCTCGACCATCCCTCCCAGACCGAACTGCTGTGTTCCCCTAGACCCGCCGCGAACCTCCACTTGCACTTCTCCCCAAATCTCTTTTGCCCATCATGGCGGCTACGGGCATCGACCAAGAGAGCATCACGCGTCGTGAGCTCACTTCGCGATGTATCGCTATCGTGAGTGGCTCTTCCGCATTCTATCGGAGCTGTGTTGCGGCTCTTGCAGCTTGCAGTCGCCCGTAACGCACGCGTACAATCAGAACTGACGTTTCAGATGAACCGTGCCGACCCGGTCCTCCTAGAGTGAGTTGCGCTCGGCTCAGTCTGAATCACAACGCCTTATCAATATCACTGCTCTGCTGTGCTCTATGGCGTGGAACCTGTACTGACGCTCAGCTACATGCAATACCACATCAACAAGGTGGATGCGTCGCAGGGGCCCAACTACGAAAAGGCCAAGAAGTTCGGACAGATCCTCATCGACAACTGTGAGTTAAGCTACAATCTGGCGGATGTAGACCTCCGCTGACACCCAGGTCGAGAGGTCGTGGACAAGAACCCGGTCTACCGTGATGTCGCCCTTCCCACCGCTCCCAACACCGAGGTGACTGCCAAAGGCGACATCATCTACTCCGAGAAGTCCCGCCAGAACGTCCGAAAGCTTGAGAGCTACGTCAAGGGTGAGTTGCGTCGCGGACCTCCATAGCGCTCGCTAACAAGCAGAGATGGCCTCCGGCGGTGAGGTCGAGCCCTCTGTGAACCTGGACAAGGTCCAGTCCGACATTGGTGAGTTCGTCATATCATCCGGCCGCGTCGCGCTGACCCCGTAGACAAGCTCTGGGAGCTCGTCAACTCGCAACCCTCCATCACCCCGGCCCAGAAAGCCGCCATCAAGTCGATGTACGGCGAGGTCATCAAATCGCTCGGTCACTCCACCTCGGACACCTCGGCCGTCTCTCTCGAGAATGCCGCCGTGACGCGGGCAAAGGGCCCGAAGCAGAGGAGATCGTCTTCACAGTTCCTCAGGCCGAACGTCGAGGACAGGACAGAGGTCGAGGAGGCGCACTTGCCGTTCCTGCACCTGAAGAGGAAGACGGGAACGAGCTGGGCCTACTCGCAGAAGCTCACCAACATCTGTGAGTGTGCCTGTGTTTGCATGGTCGGGCACAGCGCTGACGAGCAGACTTTGACGTCTTGACGGAGATTGCTACGTCCGGTGTCACCTACGCCAAGAAGGCGGCACTCTTGACCGGTGTTGGAAAGGGCTCGATCGGTGTGGAGATCCTGAAGGGTCTGCTCTCGGGTGGTTGCACCTGTGTGGTCACCACCTCGCGATACAGCCGAGATGCCGTGGACTACTACAAGAACATTTTCCACGAGCTCGGTTCCAAGGGATCCAAGCTGATTGTTGTCCCCTTCAACGGAGGTGAGTTGTGGTCCGAGTCGAGGTCGATTCAACGCTCATCCCAGCTTCCAAGCAGGACACCGAGGCCCTCATTGACTACATCTACTCCACCCTCCAGATCGATCTCGACTACGTCATCCCCTTCGCTGCTCTCCCGGAGAACGGCCGAGAGATTGACGGCATCGACGACAAGTCCGAGCTCGCCCACCGACTCATGTTGACCAACTTGCTCCGACTGCTCGGTGCCATCAAGGTCAAGAAGGCCGCCCGACAATTCGTCACCCGACCGACCCAGGTCGTCCTCCCCCTTTCCCCCAACCACGGTATCTTCGGAAACGACGGTCTGTACTCTGAGTCCAAGATCGCTCTCGAGACGCTCTTCAACCGATGGTCCGCCGAGTCATGGGGCGAGTACCTCTGTATCGCTGGAGCCGTGATCGGCTGGACGCGAGGAACCGGTCTCATGAGCGCGACCAATTTCGTCGCTCAGGGCCTCGAGAAGCTCGGTGTGCGAACCTTCTCCGCCAAGGAGATGGCCTTTAACATCCTCGGTCTGATGCACCCGCTCCTGTTCGACATCACCCAGATTGAGCCCATCTGGGCCGACCTGAACGGTGGTATGGACCGAGTGGCCGGTATCGCCGAGGTCATGACGAGCATCCGACTCGACATCAACCGCGTCGCTGACCTCCGCAAGGCCGTCACCCTCGACAACGCCGCCGACTTCCGAGTGACCAACGGGGACGCCGCTGAGCGACTGCACCAGAAGGTGTCGATTGCGCCGCGAGCCAACTTCCAGCACGAGTTCCCCAAGATTGAGAACGCCGATGTCCTCAAGGAGTTCGAGCACCTGCAGGGCTTGATCGACCTCGACAAGGTCATCGTCTGTACTGGTTTCGCCGAGGTCGGCCCATGGGGTAGCTCGCGAACTCGATGGGAGATGGAAGCCTGGGGAGAGTTCACCATCGAGGGCTGCATTGAGATGGCATGGATGATGGGCTTCATCAAGCACTTCGACGGCAAGCTCGGCAACGGCAAGAGCTATGTCGGATGGGTGGACGCCAAGTCGAACGAGCCCGTTGATGACAAGGACGTCAGGAGCAAGTACGAGAAGGACATCCTGGCACACGCCGGTATCCGTCTGATCGGTGAGTTGATTGAAATCTGCCAGGCAGGTGTCGACTAACGCCAGAACCTGAGCTGTTCAACGGCTACAACCCGGAGAAGAAGACCTTCTACCAAGAAGTCCAACTCAACCACGATTTGGAGCCCGTTGAGATCTCGGCTGAGGACGCCGCCCGATTCAAGCGCGAGCAGGGCAACAACGTCGACGTCTGGGCGCAGGAGTCTGGTGAATGGATGGCCAAGTTCAAGAAGGGAGCGAGGATCTTGGTTCCCAAGTCGATCCGATTCGACCGACTCGTCGCTGGTCAGATCCCCACTGGATGGGACGCCAGGCGATTCGGTATCCCTGACGACATCGTCGCGCAGACGGACAGGTGTGTGCACTATCGAAGGCCTGAAAGATGAGACATTGGCTGACGGGCAGAACTGCGTTGTGGGCTCTGGTCTGCACGATGGAGGCTCTCATCAGCTCCGGTGTCACCGACCCGTACGAACTCTACAAGCACATCCACCCGTCCGAGGTCGGTACTTCGCTTGGATCGGGTATGGGTGGTATGCAGTCTCTCAGCGCCATGTTCAAGGACAGGCGAGAGGAGAAGGACGTCCAGAAGGACATCCTGCAGGAGACGTGAGTCGTCAGCGGATCAAAGGAAGCAGTCCTAACCCCAGGTTCATCAACACCGTTGCTGGATGGGTCAACTTGCTGCTCATGTCCGCGAGCGGTCCGGTCAAGATCCCGGTCGGAGCCTGGTCAGTACTAGGGAAATACCTGTGGGCGTAACTCACAGCAGTGCCACCGCTTTGCAATCCGTCGAGATCGCTTGTGACACGATCAAGTCCGGCAAGGCCAAGGTCATGATTGCCGGTGGATTCGACGACTTCTCCGAGGAGGGATCGTTCGAGTTCGCCAACATGAAGGCTACGAGCAACGCCGAGACGGAGCTCGCAATGGGCCGAGAGCCCACCGAATTCTCGCGACCGATGACGAGCACTCGAGCTGGATTTATGGAGGCCATGGGTTGTGGTGTCCACATTCTCATGAGCGCCAAGACGGCCATTGAGCTCGGTGCGACCATCCGAGGTATCGTTGCCTTCACGTCGACGCACATGGACAAGGCGGGTCGATCCGTCCCAGCACCAGGTCAAGGTGTCCTGTCCGGCGCCCGTGAGGTCTCGCTCAAGGAGCCGTCGCTGCTGCTCGACATCAAATACCGAGCGCGACAACTCGCTTTCCGACGAAAGCAGATCTCGCAATGGCTCGAGAACGAGCACGAGCTGCTCAAGGCTGAGGTCGAGGCCAAGCAAGGCGGCGACTCGGACGAGTGGTTCAAGGCTCGAGTCAGCTTCATTGAAGACGAGGCGGCTCGACAAGAGAAGGAGGCGCTCGCGACGTTTGGTATGCTCGAGGGCTCGCACCCCAACATCGCCCCTCTGCGCCGCGCTCTCGCCGTCTGGGGTCTTGATGCCGACTCTGTCGGTGTCATCTCGTGCCACGGTACCTCCACCAAGGCCAACGACAAGAACGAATCGCACGTGTACAACCAGCAGTTCGAGAAGCTGGGCCGATCGAAGGGTAACGCCGTGCCTGTCATCGTGCAGAAGTCACTCACGGGTCACCCGAAGGGTGGTGCCGCCGCGTGGCAGTTCAACGGCATGATGCAGGTCCTCGACCGAGCCGTCGTTCCGGGCAACCACAACGCCGACAACATCTCTGCCGAGCTCCAGGCCTTCCCATTCCTCTTCTACCCTTCCAAGCCGATCCAGCAAGTCCGACTCGAGTGCGGTCTTCTCACCTCCTTCGGATTCGGCCAAGTCGGTGGTCAGGTCGCCATCATCCACCCGCGATACCTGTACGCCTCGCTGCCGTCGCACGAGCTCAAGTCGTACGCCGCCAAGCGCCGACAACGCGAGCTCAACTCGTATGCCCGTCTGTCGAGCTCGATGGTGCAGAACAACCTCGTCCAGATCAAGGACGCCCCGCCATACACCGCCGAGCTGGAGCAGAAGGTCCTGCTCAACCCGCTGGCCCGTGCCGGACCCAACAAGAACTCGTTCGCGTTCGGCGGCAAGCTGCCCAGCGCCGTGCCCCTCAACTCGGCCAACGCAGCGACGCTCAAGTCCATCTTTGCGCAGACGGGGGACATTGCGGGCGTCGGAGTGGACACCGAGTTGATCTCGGCCGTGCCGACCTCCTCGACCTTCCGCGAGAAGAACTTCACGCAAGGCGAGATCGACTACTGCGAGAGCGCGCCGGACCCGACGGCGTCGTATGCGGGACGATGGGCCGCCAAGGAGGCGGTGTTCAAGGCGCTTGGGACGCAGTCCAAGGGCGCTGGAGCCAGTCTGAAGGACATCGAGATCGTCTCGACGGACAAGGGTCCCGAGGTGCGTTCGGAAGAGACTTTGCAGATGACATGGACTGACGCGCAGGTCAAGCTCTTCGGTGACGCGGCGTCGGTGGCGGGCGGAAAGACCATCAAGGTCTCGCTGTCACACTCTGATGCGTCGGTCGTGGCCTTTGCGGTTGCGCAATGAGCGCCCAGCCGAGCACAGGGTTGTAGATCTGAGATATAGATGATGGGGTCGGGTGGTTCCGGTTTATGAAACGATTCAGCTTTGACGTATACCTTTTCTCCTCCATTTTATAGAGCAGGGTCCGGTCCATGGGCGGATGGACGGACGGTCAGTGGAGGGTATAGACATCATGCATCTGTACATAGTCACAGCGGGGTATGTGAGCAACGCTCAGTCTGGGCGAAGGGAAGGAAGCGAGGTTGATGCTGTTAGCGGATCCGAGTGGGGGCCCCGTCATTACGCGTCGTGGGTGGAGGGAGAGATGGACAATGAGGATGACTGAGCTTCTCGAGCCGTTTCACCGCACCTTTGACCTTCCACCGTCCGTTATGACAGCACCGACGCCGTCAGCTCCCCCGGCCTTCGGGACAGCAGAACCAATAAACACAACGCCTGTAACAGCCGGGCGAACTGACATGGAGGGCGTCGAGCAGATACCGCCGCAGCCCGGGTCGTCGACGGCGGCGCAGGAGCCGGTCGCACCGGTCCTCCCACCTCAAACCACCTCGAGCGAGACTGCGCAGCCTTCGAACATCGCTTCGACATCTGCAGCAACCGAGACAGCATCGAGAGGGGCGTCAGCGGGCGCTGAGGAGAGTATACACGTCTACGGACCCGCAGCGACATCTTCAACCCGCCCCGACGCAGGTAAGTAGCTCAATCGACCATATCAAAGCCGCTTCGACAGCTCGTCGCGCTCAAGCGGACGCTACATGAGACTGACAAGGCCGCCGGAGGATCATAGGCCAGTGCTGATCGCAGACCCCGAGGCCGACTTGCCCGACTCGTTCTTCGAACCCGGCCTGTCCGACGTCCAAGCGCATCATGCGTCCGTCCTGGCCCGCTCGAGCAAGCTGAACAATGCCCCGTTGGTGACGGCCAAGATACGCGAGGCAGAGGTAGCTGAGCGGGAGAAGAAGAAGGCAGACCGGTGGCCGAATGTGAGTGGTTGGCGGTGCTCTCGTCCTTCGCGAGCGACGAGTCGGGTTGATGCATGGCGAGGCTGGACGAACGCTGACGAAAGACGACGATACGCGTCAAGTTCTCGGACGGGACTATCGTGGAGAAGGTGTTTGCGTCGGCGTCTCCGTGAGTGCCCGCAGAACACTGAGCGCATGTGCCCATGCCGCCTGCGTGTGTGTCGGGCTGGACTGATAGCAGCATTCAACCAGTGTACGACTTTGTGCGATCCACGTTGGACCCCTCCGTCGTCGGGAAGAAGTTTGTGCTCTGTGAGTGATATCTTCCACCCTCTGTCAAGCTACGCACAGCGCGCAGACATCTCCCCGCCCGTCGCTGCCGAGGTCCGGTGTGGTGACGCGCACTAACTCCAGGGCAACCGCCGCGCACGCAATACCCCGAACATCCCGTCCCCGCCCCACCCAAAAAGAC
>JAHXHD010000809.1:0-67195 GCA_019857685.1 Papiliotrema terrestris
CGCCGAACTGCCAGACCCAAGGACAGCACCAAAAATCGGACCGCAAATGAGCTGCGCAAATGATTGCACGACTTCCGTGAGTCCAGTCCCAGAGATGGCGGCGTCGGAATTGGAGCGAAGGATAGGCCCGGCGACAAGTCCAAGCAGCCAATTCCAGTGAGTTCTCCATCCTTCGCTTCCGAGCATTTTGAGAAGCAGTGTTCCCGTATCGCGTTTTCAGGCATACTATCAGCTCCGGCATTGGTCACTTCCACCATTGCTTGAACTGACGGGGTACGCAGAGCACACACAGCGCAATATCCTTCCCCACTTTGACATGATACACCAACCCACCTTTCGGCTTGACATGCAGGCGACGTGTTTGGCGTTTGCTCTGTGTCTGGTCGGCGCGGTGGACAAGCAGAGTGACGGGCGGTCAGACTTTGCGCTGGGGGTACGGAATGAGATGACTACAGCGCTGATGAGGGTGAGTTTCTGACAGAGGGCGAAACTCACCACCAGTCCTTTTCGGTCTCCAAGCGCATGACCATGTCGGACTATAATCTCGCGCTCAGCCAATCGCTGTTGCTATTGCAGGCCCCAGAGTTGCTCAGCGACAGCTCCCACGAGCGCATGCGGGCGAATATGTTCCGGACGACCATCATCAACGTCAGCCTATATCGTCACCTACACACTACGTACTGACCCATAGACCGCGCGCCAGCTCGAGGCGTTCAACGAAAATGGTTCGCACGCTCGACGGGAGATTCGACTCCCGTCAGAGCCATGGACACATTTCGAGCTCGATCTATACTGGCGACGCTGGGTGCAGGTGGAGACACGACGACGAGCGACATTTCTCGTGTACCTGTACGACACGCTGGCGACGATCGAGACGGGCATTTCGTGCATCTGCTCACCGGTCGAAGTAGCGTTTCTGCCCCTCCCGGCATCCTCGTCGCTGTGGGGCGCAGACTCGGCCGAAGATTGGCTGACGGCCGCCAAGGCAGCTACCCCAGTCACCCTCGGACAGACTTTGCGAGCATTGTTCACCCTCGATCCCGATGAAACGCTAGATGTCGCGGTAAACTCTGGCTACTCGGGCGATTTCGCCCTGTATATCGTGCTTGTCACTTTGCTCCGAGGCGTGTTTGATATTGGAGAGGGCAGGCGTGGGAGCGGGAATTGGCAGGATCTGACGCACCTCTGGTTGAGTGGAGCTGAATCCGAAGACCTGGCAACCGCACTGGGTCAAGGCGAGGTGACAAGGGCTATGTTGCTGGACAAGTATACCAATGCTGTAGCGAAGGTCAGTCACTGGCCTAGAGCTGAGAACTGACCGGCAGTGGCGGCAATGGTGGGACAGCTGCGAGGCAAAGCGATCGCAAGAACGACTGTCGCTCCCAAATAGTCGGACGCCATGGTGTCAGGGTAAGTATGAATTGGTGTCATCCGTTCGAGAGCGCCTGAGTTGCAGAAGCCCTGCCGATCTACTGGTTCCTTGAAGCCCTGCTCAACTTCCTGATCACCGCCTCTTCGCCCCGCGAATCGCGCCGCGCTTTCGTAAGTCGCGCCAGCTTTGCCGAGATGTTCAGCGCCGCACGTGCCTTTACCCGTACCGAGGAAGGACAGGTCAGGATGGGTCCGACATGTGTTACCCCGGGGTCTAACCCAGGACTCAGACGATTGTTGCAGTCGGATGGGGAGATGGGGCATGCATAGGGATGAAATTAGCAATGATGATTTCATGACCGGTTTCCACCGAGGTAAGAGGATATGTACAGACTTCAGCTCCCACCACCTCTCAGTGTGGCTGTGCTCGGTCCCGCTGGCAATCGATGTGGGTTACACGCCGTATTCGAGAAATAATTCGAGGCGGCTTTATCCGGACCCATCAAGCTGCTTCTTGTGACATTTCGAGCTCGAGTAGCAACGCTATGGTGGGATGCGCGGGGTACAGCTTTGATTTGATTATGCATCTCGGAGACCAATCACCGCCGGCCTGCGCTCCTTCATTGGGCCAATGATCCTGTTCAACGTCAGAATATGTGGTATGGCCCCACCTTCCTCCAGTATTCACTAAGATAAGTCACGGTACACGCGCGTACGACCGTAAGAATGCATCACGTTTTCTCCTATACCGCAAACACGGTGTTCGGCAGGGTCACACCTTGTTAGTGATTACTGTCCGGGACCAGGCCAGCGAGGCGACGGCACGTCCGCGTGGGCGGCCACTCGTACCATGTGACGTCGAGCGGTGCCTTTGATATCAGCGCGGAAAAGTCTTCTATCTTACCATCCCAGTCACGGGTTGCTGTATGCGCTGAGGTACGACTAAGATCAGCTTGCGTCCCAAACCACCGCACTTACTTGTCCCACACGACGACGGTGTTCTCGTCGTACGAGGCTCGCACCTGAAAGTCCACGCTGCGCTGGTGAAGATCATTCAGAAAGTGCAGCAGCATGTCGCTCTCTTCCTTCTTCCAACCGACGATGTGCGTGAGCTGGCCAAGAACCTGAATGCTCTTTCTACCAGTGACAGGATGCACGCGAACTGCGGTTAGAGGTCGACAACCTGATGTTGTCTACTCACCCAGTGGATGCTTCACTTTGACGGCGGTTCGACGCACCGGACCATCTACAATTTTGGAGTTGTTGATCTGGGTACTATTGTCGTGCTGCACGTACAGTCCATCAATGCGCTGCTTGAAATCGTCTGAGAGCTGGTGTTAGTGCCGGAGACTTTGCTCTCACGCACCTTCTCGTAAACAAGCTCGGACGAGGAGTAGACAGTATCTCCTCCACTCTCGGGGTGTTCCAACGCCCAGAAGCTGGCTATCAGTCTTTGTGTTCCTTGCAAATGGACCTACAATGTGATACCCGGAGGCTGAATCTCCGCGGTGTGGTCGACGTGCCAGCCAATACTGCTCACCGTCTCGGTGCGCTCTCCTCCGAAACGCAAATTGCCGCTAGGGATCAGCCTTGTGCATGCCTCGAGAGTGATATTTACAAGATAGTTGTATCCTGAGGGTCACGGTAGACGACCCGAAACTGAAACATCAGCGGCTTTGGTTCCCGGCCACCTTCACTTACCTGAGGGTATCCTTCGGGATGGCATTCGGTCTAGAACCGTCAGCTAATCCTCCTTGTTTGCTGCAGACTGACAGGGTGCTCGTGAAGTCGACCATAGTATCCGATCTTTTCCGCCTGTACCTCGATTGGCAAGTCCTGCAGTATCAGAGGAGCCGCCTTGATCGTTGCTCACCTTCCAATCCTGATCACGGAAAATGAGGACACCTCGCTCGGCGGCAAGTAAGGCCAAGTCGTCCAACCCTGCCTTGTCCAGCTTCGACAGTTGAACACCCTGGAGTAAGCCCTGTCAATCTCGTAAACGTACTCGTATCTCGGTGCCGAATGCCGGAGTAAGGTCTTTGCGGGTCGTTCCGATGAGCAGGTGCCGCTTGTCGGGCGTACCTCTAGTCCCGGCGTCCACATAAGGCTCCTCTTGGATTTCAGCAGTATGTCCTGAACGTCAGCCGTCGGTTCTTTATCAACCCATACCTTTCTCCCACACCGGAAGGTATCTCGGGTACTTTGCAGGGACCTGACAGTGAGTCGGTCTTCGCTGTACGCACGGCGTGGCATACCTGATTATTGTATGACTGCAACCTCAGAACTTCGGGCTGAACGTTGGTCTTCCTATCAGCTGCGGTCATTTAGACCCAACTCACCTCGTGAGCGACTTCCTTCCCAATCAGGTTCAGCACCTGCGCTGGAGCGCTTTGGGCTACAGTTACGGACATGTTGACAGTATGCTAAAAACAGTCAAAGACGGAGTGATGATCGATTGCAGGACACAACGCAGGCCTTAGCGCAAGTCGCGCCATCTCGGCTAGGGCTGAGGGAATCTTTAAATCGGACTGTTGCGACGATGGCACCATCCCTCGAAGAGCTTATCTTGCATCACGCTCGCGTCAGCAACAAACATGATAGCTTACCAAGATTTCCGATGTCACATGAGTGGTACGCAGCTTTGGGAAAGAGGTTTGCCTCAACGCGAATATAGGACGTCACGCCATATCTACCCCCAAAATGGCGCCATTAAGATTGATTCTGAGCAGTCAACAGGCTCGGCGTAGCTATTCTGAGCGCAAAACGTGCTTTCGGTACCGAATGATTGCGAAAGGCATCATCTTGCTCACATCGACGTGTGACTTGCCTGCATTCAACACATGAGCCCGCTTGAGGTATAGATAAACGTTATTACCAGACAAGGAGGGGACGCTGCTGTCGCAACGATGTCGCCTCTACACGAGGTCCCCGGACTACTTCGAACTACTGCCTCAAACGCCTTGGAGGGCGGTGATTTGCCAGATGAGGAGAAAGATGACCCCTCTCCACAGTCGTCCATTTTTCACGAGCCGTCCGAGGCCCAACGTCGAGTGCGTACCTCGAGTCAGACATCACTCATATCAGGATGAACGGACCTTGGTGTGGCGGCTGGACCTCATCTTTTTGGCCTATGGCTTTGTAGGAAGTACGTGGTTGCGGCTTTCATCAGAGCTGACACTTAGCTTGCTTCAAGTCGATTGATCAGTCCAACATTTGTGAGCCAGCACCAGAAGAACTTCCACCTAATCTCAGCGAACGCATATGTGTCCGGCATGAAAGAAGACCTCGGACTCTACGGGAACGAGTAAGCAGCTTCTGCACACGGACACACGGGTGATGCTCAAGCACAGATTGAATTACTTCACCACCTACTTCAACATCGGTTACATCATCATGCTGTACCCATCGATTGCCATCCTATCCTGGATCGGTCCCCACTACTGGCTGCCGTCTTTGGAACTCGTCTGGGGCATCCTGACGTGCCTTCTCAGCATCGCCAAAGACTACAAGCAAGTTTACATTCTGCGAGCTTTCATCGGCTTTGCTGAAGGGTGCGTCATGTGATGAATAATCGAACGTAACCGCTGAAGAAAGTTCCGCTTGGCCAGGCTTCTTCACCTTGCTATCGCTATGGTATACACCGAGCGAAATCGCCAAACGAGGTGCAATCTACGGTACCGCCAGCTATGCAGCATCCATGTTCTCCGGTGTGATGCAAGGGGCACTATACAAGACACTGAACGGTGTAGACGGGAGGGCGGGGTGGCGGTGAGTAACCCAGCGGTAAGCCTAGTCTGATTTCTAGGTGGTTGTTTTTGGTCAACGGGGTCTTGACCATTTTCGTTGCATTGGCGGGATACGTTTGCTTTCCAGGCTTTGTGGGTGATCGATCCGGTCGGGGACTGATGCGAAGCCCGATCGACCGAATCCTTTAGCTCGCTTCTGGATGACGGAGCGATATCTTCGAGCCGCCAATCGCCGGCTGGTCCGACTACGTCGAGAGCAGGTGCAAAAACTGACACTCCGGCGCTTCGGTCGGGTTTTCCTCCGCTGGGAGCTCTACTTGTTCGCAATCCTTTCCTGGGGGTTGGTCTCTTCTTTCCGCCATTCGCACGGTAGAGCTGATGGCAAGCTGTTTAACACTCAACTACGGCAGTCAATACTTCAATCTCTATCTGAAAAGGTGGGTGCATTTGGGAGACTTGCGCGCTAAAATCCAGTCTCAAAAAGGGCGATGGTTCAAGGCTATATTCCGTCGAGCAGTTGAATTATATCCCAATCGCCGGTAGCGCAATCGGTGCGCTGAATCGGCCCATGCTCAGACTGCTGATCTCAGCCGCGATATGGACCCTGACTTTGAGCGCTATCTCGGACAGAACGAAGCTTCGACTCCCCTGGCTACAGCTTAACGGGCTGTTGATCATCTTCGGCTCGGTCATTCTAGGCATTCACTCTCGCAACATTGCATTGAATTACGTCGGCTTCTTCTCGCTTTATGCCAGCTCGGCAGGGTTCTACATCTTGTGGCCGTGGCTGAGCGATGTGTGTGCCTACTCGGCGGATCTGCGCACAGTCATCTACGCGACAGGAACCACAGGATCGTATATCTACTCGGCAACAGTCGGACCCGCTGCGTGGCAAGCCAGTCTTGCGCCAGTACGCGAAGCTGATCATTCCCGTGTTTCCGCTGATGAGCAGCATTGGAAGATCGGACCCTGGATCACCGTGGCGGCTATTTCTACCGGCATCGTCATTGTCTGGCCGGCTGCAGCTTGGCTCGCCAGAAAGCAGCGGATCAAGCAGCAACACTGGATCGAGCACCCCGAGGATATTCCTCAACGCAAGGGCTTCTGGCCTGTGCAAGGCTTGGCGGAATAACGCAAGAATGGAATCGATACTTCAGTCGGAGCGAGTAGATCCATGCGGGGAAGAATATCCGGGGCTGAGCCAAAAGTCTTGACGCGGCCGGTTGGCAAGGACGATTTCCAGCCCACTCATTGTCATGAAGCCGGTAGACTGGTCGAGAAAGATGAAAGTGATCGCAGTGCCCATCATAGTGAGGACAAAGCGCGGCTTCCAAACGGTGAGAAGGCAGCTGCCTAAGCAACACCTCCGAGACACGGCCTGTCTGTTGTTCGGTCCCAGACTCCCTCTTGCCCTTCTTCCCCTTTCTATAGTCCAGCGGGCGGTCCCGAGTCGATCAATTTTTGCTATTTCCCACTCACTTTGCCATTCAGCCCATGACATACGACCTCGAATATCTCGTCTGCGCCGATACTCGCATGCTGCTGACGCCCGGAGCATGTCCCCATGAAGGGTAAGAATGGGTTCGCAAGGACACCACATGCTCTGAGCTCAGATAGTCCCCGGAACAGGTATGCATACGCAACAGCCTCACATATACGGCTGGTCCACTAACAGCAGTTGACGACGTCGTAAGGTCAACTCCAAGTAGTATGCAACGTGCATTGTCGACGGGTCAGCTTGATAGACCAGACCCAACCGAAGCGTTCACGACTCCTTCTGGAGCTCACTGACGATCCAGGGCCGGTCTCCGCTTCTCAACTGCCCTCGGCCAACTTCTGCGGTTTTCGATTCCCTACTTTGCGCAGCAGCTTTCGCCCAGGCCATTGGCTTTTGCTGCCGTCTCGACGGAATCGTTGCCCTGTAGGTTGGTTCGGTGAAGTGTTGATTGGTTAAATGCCTGGGTTGATGCCGGGACATCGATGGCAGGGTTGACGCTGAAGAAGTCGTTGGGCTTGAGTGAGACCATGTGCGTTTCGCAGGGCATAACCGGGAAGTCCTCGACTCGCGGATTGTGCGTGAGACCGAATGTGTGCCACACAACGATGTCGTCGTTGTCCACGTTGTCTTTGCGGGCAATCCACGACCGGATCCCTGCAGCTTGGCCGTACGACTGGTTGGTGTATTTGCCGCCTGAGAAAAGTTCTTGGTCGCGGTATTGAGTGACGAAAACATGGTGGTCCCCAAACTCCGCGCGCTGCGTCATCAGCACTGCGTCTGTCTTCCTGAAGCGACTCACTGCATGAGCCACAGAGTCAGGGTGTGCAAGCAGTAGTTGCGAAGGGGTTGGCACTAATTTGTACGCGACCGGACGACCGGAGACCGGGTTCAGCTTGTTCGGGTTCGTGCTGTCGATCAGAACCACGCGTGAACTTTCGTTGCACACTTACATCTTGAACACCCGATTCTTCTCAGGAGCGGCGTTCGCCCAGCCCGACTCGGTGATGGGCGTCTTGTGGACGACGTAGCCCACTCCCCACCTGTTGTCAATCGGCGGGTTGGTCGCGTCGAAAGGCATTGGCACGGAATCCTCCTGGACGACAGTGTTCTGATGCCCGTCAATGCTGGGGTCGATTCGCAGCGAGAACAAGTGTTGATGGTTCGTCGCGAGGACGCCTGGACTGACAACATTGCCGTATGGCGATGTCTCCCCTGGCAAGATAGCAGCAGTGCTGAGAATGCCGGTCGCGCGGGTCTCCAGGTGAATGCCGGCGGCTTGGTCAAGTTTCCAAGCAAAGACGTATTCGTAGTTTGCGACCGTGATCTGCCACATCAGTCAGCTGCCCTCGATTCTCGTACAGCTACTTACGATGGTCTGGATGATTAATACCCGCGAACGAGTCACGGACGGCTTGTTGGTCCTAAAGTTGGTGTGTTTCCATCCGATTCCATCGTCTTGTTCGTGGATGCACACAACACCCTTGAGCCGGACCAGATCGCCCTTGCTGTCCCAGTGATCAAAATCGAGGTACAGAATCTCTCCCAGGCAATCGCAGCCGAGCGCCAACTCATTCGCAACCAGACCAGCTCCGACATCTCCAAGGTCAAATGCCTGCTTGCGGTGGTATGGGGCTCGCGGGTCGCCGTATGGAACTGTCATGTCGGAGACCGAGAGCCGATAAAACGTCTTCCGGCCATCGTAGCGGACGTCACTGAGAACAAGGCCTTCACGGTAGTTGAAGCCGATGTGAAGAGACCACTTCTGCCATCGTAAGACTCGTCCCTGCAGCGAGAACTTTGAATTCAGCGAGGGCAAAAAGGGGGGTGCCATCACTCACACTGGTCCCTTCTGGTTGGATGACTCGGTATGGCTTCAGATCCGAACGTGCCTCGAGGCAGCCCGCGGCTCGAATCTGTGCGTCGTACTCGTTCGACGTGTATGCCTCCCACGGAAACCTGCCCTCGAAGTCCAGCAAAGTCTTGTCGCCAGTCCCGTAGATCGGACAGTAGTCGAGAGAGAGAAGGTTGAAGTCGTCGGCCGAGACCACGGGGACGAGCGGCAACGGTGCGGCGTAGTGACAGGAGTCCGGATCATCACTGAAAGAAAGGTAGCACATGAAGGGGATCTTGCGAGAGCCCTTAGTGAAGGTGTCCGAGCCGTAGATCCAACCGTCGGCGACAACTTTCGCCTTGGGTGGGAGGTCCAGTCGCGCGACTGCCGCGATGAAGTCTGGGTGGGCTAGCAACGCCTTCTCCGCAGAAATCATCTCCTCCATGTCTGGCGACACGTTGTGTGCCGCATCCACAGCTTCGAATGTGTCGACCGTAGCTGTCGCCGCAAAGGTCAAGACGACTTCTACCTTGTTCAACGAGTTCACTTCGCTCAAGACCGCTGCACTCACCGTACCAGACACACGATGAACCGCTCTTCACTCCGACAATAGCTTCCGCTCTCCTGGGTGACGATGATTTGATACACTCGCCTTTAGCCGTCGCCTCATGCCATTCGTCCAAAAACGGCGCCAGGATCGCTTTCGGAGGTTCCAGAAGTCCAATCGTTTTGAACCAGACGCGGGGCGATGTTCTTCCGGGTCGGTTGGCAACATGGCTTCGGATCGCGGCGACCGCAGAGGCGAGCTCAGCAGGACTCAAGGGGTCCAAAGGGTGTGGTACCGCCGAGGAGGGAGCGGTTGAGCCCGAGATGCCGAGCTTGGAAAGTGTGGTGGAGACGATGTCGAGAGTCATGATGCTTGAGTGGAGTGGATGCAGCCGAATGCTAAACCCCGTTATATGTATGAACACCGTCCCCACCACCCCACGCTCGCGTCGCTCGTGTAAATCCCGCGTTTGACACACTTTGACGGTCCTTGACGACTTAGACGGCGTTAGACGAGCTTGCCCCGTTTGGACGAGCTGGGCTACACCGTGGGTAGGTAAGGTGAGCCCCGATATCGTCTGACGCGTCAAGGCAGCGCAGCCCTTATCTCCAGTGGTGCTGCTATTGGACGGCATCTCTGATAACGCTTGAGCTGCGAGCTGCTACTTCCCGCGAATACCGCAGTATGGGTCTCTTCTCAACGTATGCTGCGATAAGGTCATGTTCGAGCAGGATTAAAAGCCATGACAGCACCTGTCGCCGAGACCAACGTCGGCATGTCGCATTCACCCGACAAGAAGCCATCTTTCGCGAGCCCCCCGCTGGAACCCACGATCGTCGCCGAGCTTGATGTCCTCGCTTCTTCGCCGGCAGCCGATTCCAATGCGAAAGCCTTTAGTAATGTCTCCGCCTTTGGTTTCGCCTTCGCCGTGCTCAACACTTGGGTCGTGCTAGTTGTCGGGCTTGGCAGTGCATTGTTATCTGGAGGGCCAAGTGCAGGTAGGTCACAATGGTGAACCAGCCATACAAACGTTTGACACTAGCACTCTGGGGCTTCGTTTACGCATTCATCTGCAATCAAGCGATAACTCTTTCCCACTCCGAAATTTTGGCTGTGATCCCAACCGCTGCCGGACAATGGCATTGGGTAGCGTTTCTTTCGCCCGCTTCTTGGCGAGCCTCTCTGAGTTGGACCACGGCAATGGCCAATATCGGAGCCCTTTGGCTAGGCCAAGCCACTGTCGGTTATCTTGCAAGTGCGTTCAAGAAATGAGACTTTCCTGACTTTGGCTGACAGTCAGCGACGCTTATAACTTCCGCTGTCAGCGTTGTAGACATGTCCTGGGCGCCATCACCTGCAGTCCGATACGGCATCTTTGCCGCTTCGATCGTGGCAGGCCCTTTACTTACCCTCGCTTTGGGCATTCGTGGGAACCGACTGCTCGATATCGTCTTGATGATCGCATCAGTCGGGACCGCCCTGGCCGTATTCGTTGTTCTACTCGCCCTAGCCAAACCCAAAGCCTCAGCTGCAAGTCCTCTCGCCACGTGATATGTCCCAGTCCACCTCGCTAACTTCAGTCGCTTGTATTTGGCGGGCTGTACAACGCCTCCGGGTGGGATTCGATGGTGATCGCCTGGCTTCTGGGCATCCTTCAGGCTGCATTCAGCTTTTTGGGCTTCGACCTCGTGTACCACATCTCCGAAGAGATGCCAAATCCACGTCGTGAGGGTCCAAAGGTAGTCAACATGACCATTCTCATCGGCGGGATCTCTGGTGTGCTCGTCACCTTGGCGATGCTGTTCGCCGTGCCGGACGTCGAAGCTATCCTCGCCACGCCGTTAGGGTAGGTCGAGTTTATACTAACGCTGATTCGCTCCGCTCACTCCAGTTTGCCTTTTGCCCAGATCGTCCTGAATGCCACCGGCTCCGAAGCTGCGACGGTCGTCTTCCTGCTGGTCCCCGCTATACTGTTCATGAACTCGTCCCGAGGTATATGTGCCTGCGCGGCACGTGTGATGCTCAGCGTCGCTCGGGACGACTTGTTACCCCGGTCTGAAAGCCTTCAGATGATTTGGCGCGGAGAGCCTGTCATGGGCTTGGCTGTCTCTACCTTTGTGGCCTTGGTACTTGGCTTGGTGCAGCTTGGGTCCACCGCTGCCTTCAACTCGCTACTGGGGAGCTCGGTGATCTTGTTTCAATTCACATATGGTGCGTTACTCTTTTGAATGGTGGCACTTTGCGCCTGACCGATAGTGATGCCGCCGCTTCTTATGCTATTGGGAGGCCGGCGAACCCTTGACGCCATGATGCCGGAGAGAACGTCCAATCTGGGCAAAGTCTGGGGGCCATTCGCCAACATCGTTTCCTGCGCGTTCGTGCTGGAGGGGTCCATTGTTTACTGTTTCCCCGCAACATTGGTGAGTGGATCGGCCCAGCCCCTCGGGTCAAACTGAAGCGCAGCCCGTGGTCGCTGCAAGCATGAACTATGGTCAGTCATTAATCCGCCAGAGCCCGCTGATCCGTAGTGATAGTATACATGGCCGGCATCTCCCTTATTCTGTCGACCACCTGGTACTTTTGGGCACGTCATCGCTACGTGGGCCCTGATGTAGGTGGTCGTGTGTAACGCGGACCGCTGACCACAGCGCGAGAAGATTTTGCGATTCTCGAACCGTGATGCGAAGAGTCGGATAGTTGTAGAGGCGTAATACGGCTGGGTGAATGCATTTGATCTAAGCAGCATGAAAAGGGTGTTGTAGTGTGATCCGATCCGTAGAGACGCTCATTGGACCCGCGAACGGCTGCCCAGCCATCTCGCCCCATGCCTCGGCTCGTCCCGGCTGAAAAGCGAGATGCGATGAACCGGCTTCTCAATTTCAGTTTCACCCATGTCCAATATCAATGATGTAGCCGGCCCATCTGGCCAATCTCACACTCCCCCCGTCATTCAGCGCAAGGGTAAGAATG
Source organism: Papiliotrema terrestris (assembly GCA_019857685.1). Taxonomy (NCBI): domain Eukaryota; kingdom Fungi; phylum Basidiomycota; class Tremellomycetes; order Tremellales; family Rhynchogastremaceae; genus Papiliotrema; species Papiliotrema terrestris. The sequence goes on from JAHXHD010000809.1 coordinate 11,964, forward strand.
CGCCGCGCTCTCGTTCCGGATGTCTTGTGTGCCGAGCAAGACGCATACGATGCGATGAGAGTGAGTAAGCTGCTTTGTTCACCTCGGCATCGTAGCTTATCTCACAGGCCGGCCTGAATGCGCCAAATGTACCAAATACGGCTCAGAAGCGCGTCCACGCTCGTCAGACATGCTTCGTTAGCTAACAATAGTGCGTGTATCCGCAAAAGAAGCCGTTCGATCAGAGCAAGACTCGGCGTGTTCGATCAACTACTTCCGTCACATCCGCCCCATCGGAACCTCCCAATCCGCCGACCGTGACAGCTCACAGCCTCCTGTTCGACGACGGGGAGACCTCCATCGATGCTTTGATGGCCCTGTGCCGGATGACCAAGATGGGCGCATTCTTCAGCGATCCTGAACAAGCCCCGCCCAACTTCCTAACGGCGCTTTTCACCAACGAGGATGAAATGAAGGCCGTGAGTATGGGCTGTACGGTGGGGAAGGTATCCCTGAACGCCAGTTCCACCACTGCACAACCTACACCCTGTCGATCCTCGTTGTCCGTGAGGATCAAAACCCGTGGATTGGGCTTGTGGTGCCGCTGTTCGTATTCCCGGACGACCACCGCCATTTGTCCACGGAAGGTCTCAAGTACTCGATCCTGGCCATGGGATCTGTCCACCTCGCCTAGTAAGCCGCAGTCAACTGGACACACCCAGTACGCACTTACAATGCAGCCTACACGGTCGTACGGGAGGGAAAGGCGTACCCCAGTGTCAGCACTACACGGCGCTTGCGGCTACGTTTCGCAACAAAGCGGTGCAGTATTTGCGCGCAGCGCGTGAGGTCCCGACGGAGGCGGCTTCGGATGCATACTTGGCCGGGTTGTTGATGCTGTTGTCCCACGATGTGAGTGTACAAGCCACCTGTCTGTCGACCGGTCCAGCGCTGATCGGAAGATCTTCGCGACGGAGACAAGCTGGAGAGAGCCATGGATTGCATGCTGTGAAGCCGTACGACTTCGGCAAAATCATGGTTTTCAATGGACGACGCCTCTGGACAAAGTCTTGTCGCACCATGCATGCTTGTTAGACTGGGCTGGTGAGTGTCCTAGGCCGTACATTTAGGTCCGACTTGACGTTCGCAGTCTCGCTGTCCAGCGTGATCCCCCACAGATTACCCCAGGTCGCTGTACCCGTTGAAGCGATATCTATCGAGCTGGTGGAGGCAGACGTGCGTGATGCAGGCTCGCGTGCTATAGCTGATACGGTAGCACGAAGCGTTTGAAGACACCACCGGCTTCAAGCGTAGCATCCTCCAGCTATCGACACGAGTGGTACGCCTGGCAGCGGACACTGTGTTCAGGTCGCGGGCGCCAGTTCACTCAGAAGGGACAGTGGACTTAATCGGCGTCGCGAGTCACCCCCACATCGCGGGCTCGACCGAGATCGCAACTTCTTTGACCTCATTGACTCGTTGGCGCGAGGAGCATGTGCATGCGACGTGGACAGAACGAACGCGGATCGGATCCTTGGCTTTGTGGAACGCGACCAATATCATCGTGCGATATGGTCTGTTGGGCGCACCACTCGAGGATGGGTCGGTGCAAAGCGCCGCGTTGGACATTCTCAACCTTTGTATTGAGGCCGGAGACAAAATTGAATATCTCAACTGGGTGAGTGAAAGCTTAGCGCAGAGGGTCCCAACGTGCTAATAGGACAGCCGCTGGTGGTCGCCGGGAGCGTCATAACCGACGTGGCCACCCGCGATCGACTACGCGCTATCGTGGCATCATTTGCATATCAATGCTGTGAAGAGATTGTCGTCATATCGCGCGTATTGGAGTCCATGTGGGATCGCTTGGACGGCGGACGCGGTGGTCGCTTGATGGACTGGCAAGAGGTTCTGCTCGAGTTAGGCAAGCCAGTTTTGTTGGGTTAGCCCATATGGCGCAACGGTTCTGTGTTTGAACAGATTGCAATCAGCGCACAGCTCTTCCCATTTCGATGCAGATGGTCAAGGCTTGCAGTGCCGAGAGTTGAGAAGACGATTATGAAATAGAACTTGATTCACGAGAGGTATGTAGCACACCTGGAGAAGGAAGAGGTTGCTTGGACACGAAGGTGCTGCCCATCCGGCAACGTCTTTTAGATCACGAACGGGCCGTCTCTTCGGACAGACAGCAGGGTGTACCTGCCTGACACCGGGGTACGTTCCCAACCATTAGGGATGCTGCGAAGCAAATCAGTCTCTACCGCACCCAGTTTTCGGTCTTTGCCTTGAAGGCGTCCAACGAGCTACACGCTCCCCAGCAGCAGGCAATGCGGTTGAGGAGATCCCACACCTTGCCACTCACTCACTGGGCGACGAGAGGCAAATCACACGGTCCAGCGGAGATCGCCGCCGGACGCTCTGCGGACTGAGGGCATCCTGTACACAGACATGCACAAGCCCATGAAGAGCGACCGGGGTAGAAAGTTCCATCACCTCGGTCGTCATGCATCTGATGGTGAACAGCATGAGTGAAAATGGCTGCGACTCGAACTGGAACCCCTCCCCCGGAGCTTTGTTGTCGCGGTGGCGGTGCCCCCGCACGTGAACACGCGGTCCGGTCACGCGGACGGACGCATGCCCTGTTCTCGGCTCATCACCCCCTTATTGTCCCTTCCCTGCATTCTTCGTCTTCCATCTTGATATTCATCCATCCATCCATCCTTCCGTCCATCTCTCGGCTCTGGCGTGTACGCGGTCGGGCCATGCACATCACTCTGTTCGCGGTCCGCTTGTAGAACGACCGGCCACATCGCTTCGAGGGGCCAGAACGGTCAACAGGCGGTGATGCAGGCCCCGGCACCCCTTTTCCAAGGCAGACGCAATCCGCTCATCCTCCATTTTCTGCCCGAAGCGACGCTGCGACAGCCTTCAGAACACCGTTTGGCACGAGAGGACCCATCCCCCCTCTCCCGCTCATCCATATCTGCACGTTTACAAAGCGACGCGGCGCGTGACCCCCCCTCCCGAGTTATCCGGCCTTTGCCCGGTCGCGCAAGGCATGTCCTGACGCCTCGACAGGACGAGCCGGCCACGTCCTCGTCTTTTGCGTCGGGCGTCGGCCCCTCGTCCTCGAGCTCCTCTACTAGCTCGCAATCATCCTCGATCTCATATGTCGCCGACCCAGCCGCGACATTATCTACGTCCACCCTGTCTTCCGCTGCGAATGAGAGCCAGCCTCTCTCATCTCCGACGGCAACGTACAACGCGTCGTCCCCGGCTCTGACATATACCTCCTCCTCCACGACCTCGCTGTCGTCCGCAGGATCATCTTCATCCTTTTCTCGACCATGGCAACCGAGCACAAAGTCCACTTCGTCGCATGCACCCGAGGAAACGCCATATGTGCCAGGCGTGATTTTACCGCTTGTACTCGGCGGGGACAATGACGACCAAGCGGTCTACTCGGTGCAGATGGACTTCGGTCACGGCACACTGGATGGAGGGGATATGAGCAGCAGCAAGCGGAGGAGGCGGATGCCGGAAGGATTGGCTAAGAGGCGCCCCTCTTCGTACTGGGATGGAGGCAGTCCGCAAACGGTCAACCTGCAAGTCGACCTGGGGTCCTCGGATCTGGTAGGTGGACGTGCCTATACCAACCTCTCCTCCACAACATCCTATGGCGCTGCGAACCGGTGCAACCTGGCGGCCACGGGATGGACATGCCGGGGGACTGCCCGGGATACATGCCTACGCAGTTTGCAAGTGACGGCTGGCTGACGACAGTGGGTCGCATCGACAAATTGCACGTCGCCTGATTGCAACACGGCCCCGGCACTCTTCAACGCCTCGTTGTCTCTGGATGCAGATACCCAGATGCAGTTCAGCTACCACAGCGGTCAAGTCAGCGGAGAAGTATATTGGGAACAGGTAATGCTCGGCGGGTTCGGCATAGGGTACCAGGTCTTTCGTGAGTGCATTTTTCCGTCAGCGCATCGCTCACACCAGTCGCAGCAGAGCAAGTCACAGACGAGGATCTGACTGGCGGGAACTTCACCGGTGTACTGGGCTTGGCTTGTGAGTCGGAATACTTCCCGGAACGAGTGCATCTTCCCTCTGTTCTTATGCTAACCCATTAGTGCCGGCAAATTCTGTCATCCTCAGCCAAATTGCCGGTTCTACTTCGGGCGCCCCGGATGGTGCTACGTTCCTCGACAACCTCTTTGGCTCCGGCATTTCCGCTCCCACCCAACGCCTCTTTTCCCTCTCGCTGGCACGCCGGGAAGACGTTCGAACCTCTTCCACCCTCGGCATCGGCGCCGTCTCGACGTCATATTGTCCCGTCGACACCTGTAAACCGAATTACCTCCCCATTATCCCGCAACCATCCTTAGGTGCTACAGGATATCTCCACTGGCGCCTGCCACTGCAAGCTATATCGGCCACGACATGGGTGAACCAGGCAGATGGGACGGGTCCGACATCGACAGCCATTCCGCTTGGTCCGAGTCGGGTGGATTCGGGCAGTAGCACACCGCTCGCGGTGCTGGACAGCGGTGGAGTGGCGATTTTGGTGGGATACAAGCAGTGGACTGATGCGATATACGGGGCATATCATGTAAGCGCCAGCCCAGATGGGTTATGTGAGTTAATATTTCGGATGCAAGTGAGGGGCGCTGACAGGCAGATCGGCTACCCTGTACCACACAAATCGCTTTGTCCTTCTGCATCGGCGGTGATGACTTCGCTGTGCACCCGCTCGACATGTCTTGGCCTGACCCTTCCGACCCCAGCCAAACGACGTGCATCGGCGCCCTCCAATACTCGTCCTCTCTCGGTCAAGCTGGCGACTTTGTGCTCGGCTCGTCATTCCTCAAGAACGTCTACTCCATCTTTCAATACCCGGACAACAACGGCCGAGCCAGATGGCAGCCGACAGTCGGTCTCATTTCGCTTACCAACGCATCGGTCGCCTCGCAGGACTTCTACGCTGTTCGGGTGCAGAGACAGTCGCTCTCGGATGTGTCATCGAATCATCAGTCGGGCGTGGGAGCGTCTAATCCGACATCAACGGACACGGGCTCGCAGGCTAGCGCGGACAACCTCGAAGGAAGAAAGGTGTTGTCAACTGCGATGATCGCCGGGATCTCGGTCGCTGCGCTCTTCGTCTTCGCTGTAGCTGTCTTCTGCGCGTGGTGGTTCTGGCTGAGGAGGCGTTTTGGGAAGGACGGAACGGTGGACTACCCGGCAGCGGGCGGTCGATCATGGAGTCACGACGGAGCGACGGGATCAGCCATGAGCCTTCGGAGCAAGAAGCACCAGCGGGCGCAGCGGCAGAGGAGCATGATTGAAGGTTATGGCGGGGAAGATTACGAGGATAGCTGGCTATCCACGACAGAAGGCGGAGATTCGATACGACTCGGCTATATCCCGGAAGAACTTGAACTGGAGGATCTTGCGACGCGGGGAGTGGGGGACGAGTCTTTGTCTCTCACGTCGGTACAGGGGTTGAGTTCATCGCGTCGGGATGGGGCAGCAAACGGCACAACGGACGAGGGCGAACTCCTCGGCGACGAGCAGACTCGATCGACGACCGCCTCGGCGACTGGGCCCGCGACTGCCGGGGGGAAACGACGAACATTGTCCAGCTCCCCTGTAGCACGGTCCCTGTCTCTCATCGATGGGGAGGACAACGTGATCACCCCGCGACGAATGTCCGCATACGGACAGGCGTTCACGCTGCCGACATCCAGCTCGAGCTGGAGTATGGCAGGACCGTTTCCTTCGCCTGCCGGGAATCGGTCGAGCAGCGGGCGATTGGACAGCTCGCCACTGTACGATATCCGCTCGTCGGACTATTTCGACATCCCGCCAGCCGAGACCACTGCTAGCGGCGCCTTACGACGAGGCAGGGAGAGCAGCACCTTGAGCGGTGCCGTGAGCGAGGATAGCGGTCGGCACAAACGGGATGGCAGCAGGTCTAGCGGCGTAGGACGGGGAGTGAGTCCAGGGCGACTGGACAGCAGCGTGCTCGGCGGCACTGTTGTCGAGGAGCCCGAGGATTGCGGGAGGAATGGACATTGAATCATGTACGTCGCCCTCGGAGGCAACCAATCCTATGTTTGTAAACGGATTGCGTTCCAATCTTCGTTTGTATGCATCGCGTCATTCGCGATTGGTCTGCTCCGTCTTCGCCCCTTTCCCTCATTTCCGCGAGAGGCGACATGACTCCACTTATTTGTGGACTCTTCAATCCAGCTGTTGACGCGAGATCCACCTGGATCGGCTGGAAGCTGGGAGGGTGCGGACATAGGAAGGCCATCGTGGTCACGAATCCGACGGCACCACCGCCGGACGGCCCGCACCGGCTGAATGCACATGCCCCAGATCCACCTCGTCTGGGCATTGGGAGGTGGATCGGGTTGACCGCGTCGACCAGCGGGCAGGCCCTGAACTGGATATCACGCCGCCAAGCTCAACGGGAGCAGACACATGTCGACAATGCATTCAAGGCGGCGGGGTGGGATCTCGCTGCGAATGCCAAGCAAAGCAATCCACCTCTGGCTTGGCGTAAAATCCAATTGGATCCATCTTCTACGCGCTTCGTACCGCTGTTTCCTCTTGTTCTGGCCACTGGCTAGATACGTACTTCACCCCTTCAGACGCCCCGCAAGCAGCCGAAATGGTGGCCCCTGGAGCACCGGACGAAGAACAGGTGGATACCGCATCCATCGGGGCGCAGGTATATAGCACCCCGCATAACTGACTTCTGACTTCTCTCCCACGTCCAACAACTCATTAGCAACCCCTGAGCGACCTTTGCTCGACCAGACTTACCCCCGCACGACTTTATCGATTGTCCACAACCGACCACCCGTATGGCGCCAAACGAAATCAAGTTGGCTCCCCGGCCGAACAACCACTCCGAAGCGGAGCTCGCCAACGAGGAGCACAAGATCATACCGGCTATCGCCCACGTCGAGGATGCGGAAATGGACGCTCACAAGCGGAATGTGAGGGACATCGAGTACGATGCGCAGGAGAGTGAGACTCCCAGGAAGGGCTTGCGAAGATTGATGAAGCGCAACCCGAGCTACGAGTTTATCCGACAAGTCGCAATGAAGGACGAAGAGGAGCTGGACAAAAATGAGGTCCGAAGGGTGAGCCGGGCAGAAGTGGACATTCGCGACGTGCGCTGACATACCAGCTTGAGAAGAAATTGTGGATCATGATTGTCCCAGCCCTTTGTATAGACTACATCTTCTACTATGTGGACAAGACGTAAGCGTTTCGAGGCAACGGCGTGACAACCGCTAACGAGGAGGACGCTCTCGTACGCTGCGCTGTTTGGTATCCGAGAAGACCTGAACTTGAAAGGCACCCAGTACTCCACTCTGTCCTCAATCTTCTACGTCGGCTGGCTACTTTGGGCGCTACCCGGTAACCTTTTGATGGCCAAGTTCCCCTTGTCCAAGTACCTCGGTATCAACGTGAGCTGATTCTGCTTCCTTTCAGTGCAGACGCTGACGTCAGATCTTCCTCTGGGGAGCTTTCCTTATAGCGCAAGGTGGCTCAAAGGACTTCAAGGATATGCTCATCCTCCGGATCATCTCGGGTGCCTTCGAAGCGGTCGCCAAACCAGCGTTCAGTGCGTACAGTCATGGCGACCCAGTCAGTCTTGTTCTAACTCGTAGTGGCAATCACAGCGATGTGGTTCACCCGTATCCAGCAACCGATCGTGATCGGAACCTGGTATGCGTCTCAAGGTATCGGAATCGGACTTGGCGGTCTTATCGGCTACGGTATCGGCCAGATCGACGCAGCTATCGCGGCATGGAGGTATGAATTCATCATCATCGGTGTCGCTTGTGCCGTCTGGGGTATCGCGATGGCCTTCATCATTCCCGACAGCCCGTACACCTGCAAGCGCTTCACACGCGAGGAGAAACTCGTCATCATGTCGAGAAAGAGGGACGACTACCACGCGGTCGAGAAAAGGCAGATCCGGTGGGGCCAGCTGAAGGAGTGTGCCCTGGACGTCAAGATCTACCTGTTCTTCCTCTTGGGACTTACGGCAAACATTCCCAACGGCGGCACGTCCAACTTTGGGACTCTCATGACACGCGGCTTTGGTACGTTTGATTCTCTTCGAACCGGACGCAGGCTTACGTGTAGGTTTTAACACGCTGAACACCACTTTGCTCCAAATCCCTTACGGCCTGTCACAGACTCTCTTCATGTGAGCCCTGAGTGTCGCTTCGGACTGGCCTCGCGGGCTGACAAGTCAGCTGCATCTCTATCTGGGTCAACCACAAGACCCACCATCTGAACATCCGGACCTACCTGATGGCTGGGATCCTGCTGTTCACTGTTGCCGGTTTCGCCATGATGGCTTACGGAACTAACCAAGGAACCAAGCTAGTCGGATACTGTGGGTTATCAGCTGTCTGCTAGCCCCGCGCACCAGGCTCACACTTGCAGACTTCACTGGCGCATCGAACGCTACTTTCTCCTTATCGCTGTCACTCGTGACTGGAAACGTAGGCGGCAACACCAAGAAGATGGTCGCCTCCGCTGTGGTCTTCATCGGCGTCGGTCTCGGTAACATCATCGGCCCGTACGCTTTCCTTTCTCACGAGGCGCCGCATTACACTACCGGAGTCATCGTCTGCATGATTTCGCGCATCGCAGAGGTCCGTGTGATAAGTGTGCTCCCAGAGCGCCAGCTGATTGGCAGATCGTCGTCATTCTGGTTCTTCGTTTCGCTTTCACTATTCCGAACCGAAACCGGGACAAGAAGTTCGCAGCCGGCGATGCTGCGTATGATCCCAGTGTCATCACGTACGAGGACGTGACCGACCAGGAGAATAGGCACTTCAGGTACTTGATGTAAGAAGCCAGACGGCAGTGGCTGGAAAGAACAGGCGTGGGGGCCACGATGAATTAGCTTTGACAATACAACGCTTCCAGGGGCTCTCAATGATACGGAATGTAAAGTAGACCAAGGATGTACCGTAGCGCAATGTATGCCGTGGTTACATTTGCACTCGTGGCTGACCCGTCAGGTGAACGGTCTGACAGGACATCATGCTCGACTACGTGTACGTTTCACATATCCCTGATAAGTACACAGTTTCGGTTGTACGTATACATTCAGGCGCAGGGGCGTGGAGAGGACAAGCTCAAACATTGGCCAGACTTGTTCGCACTTGCTCTCCTCAATTCACACAGATAACATCGCCGTCCGCCCGCTTCGCACGGTCTCCAAAGTAGCAGACGCTGGGTCCTCTGCTTTCTTCACGCCTGCTCCCGGTAATGAGGGTAAGCGCTAGGGGCTGCACCGTAGGCGGTGTCATGGGGTCCAAGCACACTTGCTGTCAATCGTCACCAGCAAATGGCCATCGCGCAACTCACGACGCTCGTCGGACCATCACCTCCTGATCTCGTGAGTTCCTCTTGGCGAGCTCGAGGTCCTGGTCCAACCTCTCTTCGTCCCCGTAGTTGGGGTCCTTGGTTATGCTACCGCGGTGCCCCGCTTGGGGCGTAGCGTTCTGTTGGTACTCGGGCACATCGCTCCATCGTCCCCTGCCGTTGTTCTTCTCGCCATTCACGCTTAAAGTGCTGACTCGTCCTTCGTTGTCGACATTCATGCCAGACATGGCCAACGATCGACGTCGTACCATGACGGCCTGTTCCTTCCATTGCCTCTGCGCACCTTTGAGGCGGAGGTGCAGGCCCCAGACTGCTGCAAAGAGGGCCAAAAGTGACATCAGAGCGGCGACCGCAGTGCTTTGGTCAGCTTCACCCTCGACTCTGCGCTCGTCGTCGAAAATGGTCTTCTCGGGGATGGTGGACACTCACGTCTCCATGGCTCGTCCGGACTCGGGCTCTCCTCCTCCACTTCGTACTGTGAGATACGCATTGCGACCCAGGCCAAATGCCAACCAGCTGAGGACGTTGCCGAACAAGGTGACGCAGAGCACACAGGCCTCAACGACCGCAAAGCGCAGGTGTCGAGTGATCGAATCGAGATCGACGATCTTATAGCCCGAGGACGATGCGATCGCAAGGAGAACCCAGAGAACGAGGGTGACGATGTTCCAGTAGCACGCGAGCGGGAGAATGATGCGCACGGTCAGTGCTAAGCCCGTGTCAATCATGGTCGAAAGGTATTTGTTGTCGCTGGAGTGAGCGTGGCATTCAGTCAGGTCTCGTTTCCCTCACGACAAAGGAGCGTATGTGCAATTGGACGTCTCGATTTCTGCTCGGTCAGCGACTCTGGAGCGGAAGATGTGGGCATCGACTGACCGCACCAGCCCAACACTCCCGCGGTCAGCTTGCCCATCCCGCTCACTTCAGCGGGCACAGAGAACCAGTAGAGGCCCTTAATGGGGCCTGGCACCGAGAGGAGCACAAGGACTAGGAGCAACAGAGACAACGCTGTGAGACCCAGCGCGATGGCCGCCTGGGACATCATGCTGTGGTGTGTCACTGCCTTGACTTTCGGCGGGAGCTTGACCTTGAACATTGTCTTGTGGAGTCGTTGGCTCAGGTATGATCTGGTCGAGCGGCTGATGACCTTTTTGGATCGATTGTAGGGGGTCACGCTCCGGGAGTGTCCCCTTTTCAAGCTGTCTTTCGCATGTCGATGATGTCCCGGTCGCTCATGCGCGGATCCGCCCAACCTTTCAAGCATTCTCCGTTCTCGTGTGCCTCCTTTGACCTCCCGCCGGTCTGCAGGGTGTCGTCCTTAGCGAAGATCGCTGCACATCAAGTCCTTTCATCGATCGCCCGCCTCACCGCGCACAGGGTAGCGGATCATTGTGAGAAAGGTGTCTCTCGCATACACATTGCCGCTCTGGTGATTTCATCGCAAAGTAGTATACATACAAACTCTATCTGTAGTACTCCAAAAGGGTCCAGAGGATGCTGCGGTCGTGAAAGTTTAGTCGAAGGTGATCTTGGTCGCTGCGGGGGCATTGCTGGTGTCCTTATAGAACGCACCGTAGGAGCCGTGCTCTGGCACTTAGCACTCTCAAATAGGTATAGAAACACCACTCATGACTCACCCTTCTTCTTGATGGTGGTGGGGAACCGGTCCATCTCCGCCGGGATCTCGGCTCCCACGTCCCTCAGCACCCGCATGAACTCTCCAGCCAAACTCTTCTCGTGCGCCTCTCCGGTGAAGAACGTGACGGCCTTGCCGCTCTTGCCCGCTCGGCCCGTTCGTCCGCATCGATGCACAAAGTCCTCTGACAGTCAGCCCCAGTCTGCGACTGAGTCACTGATGCACGACTCACCAGTGGTCAATGGGAATGTAACATTCACCACGAGACCCACGTCCGGGATGTCCAACCCTCGCGCAGCCACGTCGGTGGCCACCATCACGTTCACCTTGCCCGTCTTGAACTGTTCGAGCGCCTTGAATCGGGCGTCCTGGCTAAGATCGCCGTGCAATCCGGCGACAGAGTAACCGGCTCGTCGGATCGTCTGTTCCAGACGTTGCGCCTCCTTTTTGTACAGAGCGAAGACGAGGATACGTGTTGGTGCAGCAGCCGACGAAGGGTGAGCCTTCAGGTGCTGTCGCAGGTGGAAGAGCATTCGAGGGCTGGATGTCAATCCAAGCCAAAGCGGCAGGCATGAGCGAACTCACTCCTTGCCTCGCGGTTCGTCCAGCACTTCAACGATCTGCTCGATCCGCTTGTTGGCGCTGAGCTCGTCAGAGCCAACGGTCACTCTGATCGGGTCTTTCAAGAAGGTGCTGGCGAGTCGTCGCACCGACTCAGGCCAAGTGGCCGAGACTGCGTTTCAGCTTTGCAGGGGACGAGCGTGCGAGCCGACTCACACATGACCGTTTGGCGGCCAGATTCGTGACCGGGACAGTGAGAAATGATTTGTCGGATGTCGTTCTCGAAACCCTGATCCAGCATTCGGTCGGCCTCGTCAAGAACGAGGTACGAGACGCTGGTATAAGCCCCGATCGAATGAAGGTCCGTGCCGATGGCACTCACTTGGACAGGTCCAGATCTCCTTGGTTGGCAAGATCCAAAGTTCGGCCCGGCGTTCCCACGACGATCCTGACTTCCTTCTTCGCCAAATCCCTCGTCTGCGGGTCCTTCGAGACACCACCGAAAATACAGGTGCTCTCAATCCCCATGCTCTTTCCAGCCAAGCTCAAGTTTTCGTGCGACTGCTGCGCCAGCTCTCGGGTCGGGGCGAGAACAAGCACGCCGATGTTCCCCTTGAGCCCCCTTCCCTTCTTTGCCTCTTGTCCACCAGCCCGCGAAGACAAGTGGTTGAGTGCGGGCACACCGAATGCCAGCGTTTTACCAGATCCGGTCTCGGCGATACCTACCACATCGCGCCCGCCCAGCAGTGCTGGCCAAGAGCAAGCCTGAATGGGCGTCGGCGAGGGGAACTTGGTGAGGTATTGCAGCAGCGAAGCTGGGACTGGCAAGGTAGGAATCGTAAGGTGCGGAGGGTAGAGTGGCGGGAGAAGAGTGATGTTGTGGGTCTTGAGGTACGCGTCGTGTTCGGCATTGAAGCTGGATGGTTGCACGATAGGAGCCGATGACGAGGATGTGGAGGCAGCGGCGGCTTTGGCGAGCTTCTTGAGAGCCTTCTTTGAAAGCGGCTCCTCCGTAGTCGACGGCGCAGAAGACTCGGCCGGCGTAACGATCGGAGTGGAGTCGACCGTGGGTGACGACAAGTCGTCGGCCCGCTTCTCCTTCTTCTTCTTGTCCTTTTTCTCCTTTTTGTCCGAGCGCTCCGATGAGTCGGCCTCCGCTGACTCTCCCTCGGTCCTTTTCCTCTTCTTGTCCTTCTTCTCCTTCTTGCTGCTCACGTCGCCAACGATGTCGACAATTGCGCCGTGGGCGGTGTTGGAGGTGTCATCCTGCCCAGCGACAGAGAAAGGCTCGGCCACCGCTTTAGCCGCTTTCCTCGCCCTCTTCTCCTCCTTCAGGCGTTTCTTCTCCTCCTTGCTGATGGGGATATCGTTGGACATGGCTGTGGGTCGATGAAATGCTGGTCAGATAAGGATCCTGAAGCAGGCTATGGTCAAGTGCAAGGACAGCGAAAACAAAAGTCCAAAGGGGCGCGGTCGATCGTGAAAATTCTTGAATTTCCGTCGGAAACTGGGAAACGTCCATTACAATCCATTTCGTAATGATCCTAGCCGCGTTTTCTAATGACCATTACGAAACGTGCAATACTGTGCCAGCATCCGTCGTACACGTTCCATGGCCAACGCTATACCACCGCAACCGCTTTGGCCAGGCTGTTCAGATCCAGTCTCTCTTCCTTTACTCCTGCAAACGCTTCTTGCACGGGCGCGGGTGCTGGCGGATCCACCGTGCTACCACCCAGATTTTTCAAGTCAGCCGGGTCAACTCCGTACCTGGCCGCGATTTTGACTAGAGTCTGATCGCTCTCCCAAAGCCACTGCTCTGAATGACCCTCCACCTCGGTCGCGCCGGTGTCCTTGGCATCTCTGTTGATCCACTCGACCGTTTCACGCACGTATTCGCGCTCTCCATCCTTTCCCATAAAGTGACGGAACTTTCCATCGCCTTTGCTCGCAACGACGGCGGCCAGAGCTTCACGTTGCGCTTCTTGTGTCGGCAGCCGAGCTTGCTGTGACCACACCCGGGCGACCGAGATCGACTGGTACTCGAAGAAGGAGAACGCCGAGGTGTTGACGCTGAGGCCGATGAACGTTAGCGTCGGGTCGGGAATGTAGAACACATCGCGATACAGGTTGAGAACTTGATCGCCAGCGGTGACCAAGGCGTCCTCCGGTGGAGGTGAGGCGGATGACCCTGGATCGTGGTGGAGGTGGGATAAGAAGGGGTAGGAATACTGGTAGCCGGTACACCAGATGACAGTGTCCACTCCTGAAATGACCGAGCCGTCGGCAAGCTCAATTTCACCCTCTCGAATGGACTGGCCGGGGGCGACGGGCCGGAATCGCGCGACCTCTGCGATTCGCTCCGAACGGGGAGGTAGGCGAGCCACTTGGAACTGCCGAAACTGGCGGTAGGTCTCTGGTGCGCCGTGATTGACTCGGGCTGCAATCAAGACCTTAGCGGCGTGTTCAGAGAGGTCTTTGGCGATGTCCATCCCGCTGGTCCCGGCGCCGATAATCAGGACGGTTTGTCCGGCATATGTCTCGGGTCGGCGGTATCCTTGCGAATGAAGGATGGAGCCGGGGAACTGCTTGTACCAACCTGAGCTCCCAGGCGTGTCAGGGATGAGCGGCGCATTATAATGCCCAGTCGCGACAAGGACTGCATCGAAATGCTGCAATTTAGCCGGCTGCAGTGAGGCTGCTTTCGATGGCTCACATCTGTCCATGTTGACTCGATGACCTGATCCCCATTCCCCGTCGTCTCCTGCTGCCTCAAACGGAGCTCCCAGGCGCCGTCTTCCTTCTTCTCTGCTTTTTCGACTCGCGTGTTCAACGTGGTGAGCGATTCGAGCCCGAAGTGCTTCCAGTAGTCGTGAACATATTTGGCGAACTGGTAGTGCGGCACGTTGTCCGGTGTACCAGGAGGGTATGGAAAGTCCTTGAACTGCGGGTCAGAACGCCGCATTTGATATCGCATCGCGACTCACCTCCATCGTCTTGGTTGGCACATTGTTGGTCAAGTTCCAGTAACACGGGTTCGGCGGGTTGAATTTGTAGCGTCTTTGCTTGTTGCCGTCTTCGAATACCCCTTCAGTCTCTGAATCGGGCGTAAATGCTCCACGAGACGGAGGAGGAGTCGGTATTGACTGAGGACCCACGCTGTCCTCGCGCCAGTTCCAAACCCCGCCGACTCTGTCCTGTCGCTCGAATAACGTCACGTCAAGACCATGATCGCGCAGCTGCCTCGCGGCAGGAACACCGCCCGGTCCAGCGCCGATGATAGCGACTCGCTTGACCGGTCTGGGCAACGTGTACTTGTCGGACATGTCTGGTGATCAGATGGAAGCTACGGTGTGTTGCGGTGAAGGATGGGCTGAACACCTACTGACGTTCGTGGGAGCATACTTTTTCTGCTGCTCCCTTCCTACATCGGTAAAGACCGGAGGCGCAACATGTCGCGATGCGTATGCAACATTACACGACTTCGGCCGGGGCACAAGTGCGGCGCGAACGGATGATGCCACTTGGATTGTCGGTGGTGTGCGATGATGGCGTGATGGCGACAGTCCGACGCAATTCGTGCGCAATCTTGCGCCCACCGCGTGAGATTGATCAGTCATCCATGGGACACGAGGTCCGTCTCAGAGATAGTGCGCATCCATGCGCCTAGTCCGGTCGAGGCGGCCGGCTGCATGGACTTTTGCTCGAGAACAACGCTGAAGCCGAGTCTCTGTATTTAGCCCATCCAGAGCTGAGGGCTTCGGTTCGCCTGACCACGCAGAA
Organism: Papiliotrema terrestris; assembly: GCA_019857685.1. Lineage (NCBI taxonomy): Eukaryota > Fungi > Basidiomycota > Tremellomycetes > Tremellales > Rhynchogastremaceae > Papiliotrema > Papiliotrema terrestris. Next base: position 27,349 of record JAHXHD010000809.1, read on the forward strand.
TGACTGCGTCGAAAGCGCTGAAGATCGCTATTGTCGGTGCTGGGCCGGCAGGCCTTGCTCAGATCATCCATCTCAGGCGACTAAGCGGCATAGAGCTGAGCGTCTTCGATGGTGCGACCGAGTTGAAGGAAGTCGGAGCGGTGAGTTTGTGCGGCTGGGATGTCGTCCAATGTTGCGGGTCGTCCCCTAACATGTACAGGGCATTGCGCTCAACGAGAACACCTGGCGACATCTCCAATTGCTGGGCGTGGCAGATCAGATTGAGCAGTTCTTCAATCGAGGTGATGGGAGCAAAGTGGACGTGGAGAATAGGAATGGAAGAACAGGCAAAGTCATCAACACGAGATATCAGAGCGGTATGTTTGGTTGACATTCGACCATGACCATTACATATCCGCTTACGTCCCAGTCGACCCGAACCAACCTGCTCGAGTGCGGATAGAACGGTACAAACTACAGAACGCCCTTCTCAGTGCTGTGCCAAAGGGCCTCATACAGCTCGGCAAAAAGCTAGTCGGGCTTGAAGAGGGCAAAGATGGAGTGAAGATCACGTTCAAGGATGGGACAACAGCCGGACCGTTTGATCTGGTCATCGGTGCGGATGGCATTCGTTCAGTGAGCAGTTCCGGATGGATCTCTCACCTCGCAGTCTACTGACTGCCAGGTCGTCCGACAGCATGCCTTCCCCGAACACAAACTCACATACACTGGCAAAGTCGCATTCCGTGTGTTGATACCCCAATCTGCCGTCGCCCACATACCTGGCGTGTCCGAACTCCGCGGCGCCGCGTTCTGGCATACCAAAAAGACCCATGTGTACACCAATCCGCTCGATAATGGGCTGTTTGAGATTGCGACGAGGGCAATCGTGGATGATGAAGAGGGAAACAAAGTCAGCTGGGGCCAGGTCGTGCCGAGGGAACACGTTGTCGGGCATTACACAGTGGGTTCAAACCGTTGCTTTATGGACACCGGCTGAGAACAGGAATACACCGAGATCCTGCGGAAGATCATCGAAGTGCCCGATACATGGCTTGAGTTTGCCATGTTCGGTGGACCGAGACTAGAATCAGTGATTCATAACGGCCGGATAGCGCTCATCGGCGACGCGTCACATCGTGAGTCACGACCATATCTTGCCGGACTGATCCCCTCTGATCATCAGCCTTGTCTGGAGCTTTCGGTTCCGGCGCAGCCTTTGCTTTCGAGGATGCATACATCCTCGCACAGGCGATCAGCGAGAGTCAACGCACTGGTCGACATCTGGCATCCGCTCTCAAGGTGTACGATAAGATTCGATCACCTCACTATGAGGCTCTGTATGACATCCTGGACGGGAATGCGGACTCGGCAAAAGAAGTCGCCGCGGCCCATCCGGAATTCGACGATGACGAGTTTGTTGAAGAAATTGTCTCCAAGGGTTTGGGCAAGAACACGCAGTGGATCTACAAGTACGATGTAAGTCGCGTGCTGTAGCTCGACTGTCAAGCTGACGTGAAGGTCACGAAGGTCTGGAACGACCGTTTGCGCGATACACAAACTGAAGTCCACCTGTTGAAGAAGGAGGTGGCTGGTTTGAGATCGGTCGCTGCCACGGCGTAGCTGTGTTTACAGCTGCTGCCGTAAATGCGTAGGGTGTTGCATGCCGTCGGGCCTGTGGGTCCCGCGTCGCTCGGACATTCTCGATGCAGTTTCATGGACATGTCGAAGGGCCGGTCAATGTGCGCTGACTCTCTCTTGAGAACCCGTAATAATTCCTAGGCGCACTGGAGTTGCGGTATCACCTAGCGCCTTATCAGCATCATTGAGTGCAATGACCGATGGCCCAGGCCAAGCTGTGGATCTGTGCGACTCCCCACAGTTTGCCCAGCGATGAGAATGATCGGAGACTTCACGAGCGATTTAACGAGATCGTCCCCTCTGACATGCATCATGATCTATCTTCCACGGTCATGGCTGCAACACTTGGGTCCTCGCTTTCCGTTCCAGCGCAGTCCGCAGTCGTCGTCGTGTACAGTCTCCTCCGGGGAGCCTGTGGTGGCTAAAGCGCATGGTGACCCATCGCGCCGTGCGAATTGGCATATACTTGCTGCGAGAACACAGCGGCCCGTACTCCCTTCCCAGTCGCCTGCGCCGTTCGGTGTATTACCACGCCGATGAGAAATAAAGCCACGGCCGGTCGTCCAAGAGGCTGACAGGGCCTATTCACCCGTCGAGATGGCAGCGGAGCTGCTGTCGGGCCGCTCACTCGGCCCGCTCGTAGTGCGATCTGCAGCGCCCGATTCCCACGCTGCAATGCCCGAAACAACATGCCTGCGCCGGACTATAGGCGGTTAAAACCATGCTCTAGATTCCGGTAGCCTGGTATTGGGTCCAAAATTAGCCCCTTCGATTGTCGGACCGCCTGGGCATGACGCGGCACTGACCGCCATCTTGCGGTTAACCAGAAACAAACTTCGAGAGCGCGATCGGGATGACCGCTATTACGATCTGACTTTGTCCGACAAGGCCCACGTTCCCGCATATAACAGGCATGCCAACAAGGAGTAGCCCCGCCGAAGCCCCACATCGACCGACCCATCATGTCCGAAGCCGGACATCAACGAACGAAGCAGATCATGGAAAACCGTGATTTGGTTTACAAGGCTCGACCAAATGCGCTGAACTGGGTTGCAGCCATCTTAGTGTGGGTCTACCGCATACCGACCTGCGCCGGAGAGCTGATAGCCAGAGGACTCGGGCCATGGCTGTATGGATACGACTCGGGCATCATTAGCTCCGTTGTCTCGCCCGAATATGATCAATTCGAGGACTATTTTCACCCCACTTCGGCGATGACAGGCACCGTGGTAGCCATCATATACGCTGGAGCAGTCTGTGAGCGCTGATGAAGACTCGTCATGTAGGCAATGCTGATACCAGTGGGTGGCTTCGGAATGGCTCTGGCTGACCGTTATGGCAGAAAGCAGATCATCGTCTACTACTCCGTCATTTCAATAGTCGGTGAGTAACCACCTAAGAAACTGCCTACTGATCGACTAGGTTGCGCACTGCAAGCAGGAGCGGTGAACATGCCGATGATGATCGTTGGCCGTCTAGTGGGGGGCTTTGCCATGGGAGCCTTGACCTCGGTGAGTAGTGTCAGCCGCGCGATCTGCTCATTGCTCAAACCCCAGCTTGCCACGCTGTACCAAGCCGAGATCTCCCCATCCCACGTCCGGGGCATGATGACGGCGGCGACAAAGTTCGTGAACAACTGGGGTTTTTTCACTGCTAATTGGTAATTGGAGCATAGGTCGGAGTGGATAGCACTGACAATGAGGGTGGGATACGGCTGTCAATATCTTCGGAACTCATCGCAATGGCGTTTACCTCTGGCCATCCAGATTGTACCCCCTTTGATTCTTGGACTGTACGTGCGGGAATGGATGCGTCATGGTCGCCGTTGACAGCAGCGGAATGATGCTGCTCCCAGAATCACCACGATGGTTGCTATCGGTCGGTCGCACGGAGGAAGCGAGAACGACACTGTACAAGTTTCGCAGCAAGAAAGCGGAGCATGCAGCAGCCATCGAAGCGGAGCTTGCGGATATGAAGCTCCAACTCGATTGGGGTGAGTTACTCCTCTCATCACCGGAGTCTTGGTTAACGACGACAGAACAGGAAAATCTCACTTCTCGATGGGTTGACTTGGTCAACACCAGGCCTAACCGGCGACGGACAATCGTCGCGATCATGGTGCAGGGAATGGCTGTGTGAGTGTATCTGGATTGTGGCTGGGATCTCCGCTCACTGCAGCTTCAATGGTATCGTGGTCATGTGAGAGATCACAACCGCTTACTCGAACGAGCTGACCAGCTTACAGCAACTACTATGCGCCAATCATCTACACAAGTTTAGGCTTCTCGGTACGTTGGCACGGTGATTACCGCTCGACGGTGCCGCTGATCTCCAGGGGGACAGAGTGCTTCTCATCAACGGCTTGTGGGGACTGCCGGGGCCGATAGCCTCTTGCATTTATATGTTGTACGGCGGTGAGTGCTTTCTTAGTACCGATCATTTGGTGAGGGCGCTGACCCTTAGCTGAGCACTTTGGGCGCCGGAAGCCCATGATAATCTGCTCGCTCATCATGGCTGCCTTGCTTTGCTGGCAGGTGGGATGCGCATCGCAGTTCGAGGATCCGAATTATCATAATCTGGGTGTTGGGGCGGCCGGCATCTCAGCGATGTTCCTGTTCGGGGCTGCGTTCAACTCATCATTCGGGCCTAGTAAGTCACAGAGAGGTCCTTCGAAGACCGATCGCTTACGCACAGTCGCCTGGTCCTATCAGATCGAGATTTTCCCGATGAACCTTCGGGCCAAGGGAGCTGGAGTGGCGACGGCCGCAACATGGGTAAGTTATCCTAGCGATGCCAAGGGCTTGCGCTGACCGACCGCTCGCGACACTCATTCTCTTGCAAGTCGCCCCCATCGCGTTCGATAACATCGGTTGGAAATTTTTCATCGCTTTCATCGTGTTCAACGTCTCGGATGCAATTATCGCATATTTCTTCTTTCCAGAGACAGCCGGCAAGACCTTGGAAGAGATCGGTGAGGGATGCCTCGACAAAGCACAAAAGGCTGACGGTCCAGGGGTCTTGTTTGGAGACGAGAATGTCCAAGTCGTGCAGCGGGTTGTAGGCGAGGACGCAAAGAAGGCGGAAGCGGATGATCATGAAGCCACAGGTCAAGTGGTTTGAGCTCAAAGGTGTAGTTTCATGCAATGGGTACGGACACACACTGCACATACAAGGGGAATGCAGGCTCGCGCTTTGCGCATCATGTTCCTCGGCGCCCCACTCACGGCCTCATGTATGCATTCAGAAGCACCGCAGTGTACGGCCTCACCATCCTCGATCATGCCCGGTATTGGATGCGTGACGCCTCAGTGGAGGAAGCCCCGATGACAAACCGGTCTGCCTAGAGCGAGCTTTGGTCTACTGTATGGCCCGCGGCCTACTCATCTGGCAACCCGGCGCCGGGCTCGGCGTCCTGGGGTGTTTTCGGAGGATAGCTGGGATTCAAGCTTGAAGATCGAGCAGCTGACCATGCGGTCTGGGAAGGCTAGGACCAAAGAAATGCCGAGCCGGGATGGCGTTTTGCCGAACCGGTCTCTCGCTCATCGCTCTCGTTCGGTCGCATCTAGTGACAATCAGTAAGTCCGTACTCTCCATCGCTGGCTTCTACGATCATGTCTGTCAGTCTGGCTCAGCTGGTGGTTGAGCATAGCGAACGCGGCTTCTCCCTCGAGACGCCCAAGCCGCGCTTATCCTTTCGGTACAACCCAACCGAGGAGCAAGAGTGGAAACAGGCGGCGTACGAGGTGGAGCTTTCGACGGAGGGGCGGGTTGAAAAACGCCGGATAGAGTCAGCCGAGTCGAACCTCGTTCCGTGGCCGTTCGAACCGCTTACTTCACGGCAGACGGCGTCAATTCGAGCCCGGACTTTTGAAATGAACGGCAGCTCGACTCCCTGGATCGATCTTTCGATCGAAGTCGCCTTGCTCGAGAGGTCCTGCTGGAAGGCCAATATGTTAGGTGGACCGCGTCAGGTATCGACTGAGCCTAAGCGACCGCTGCGTTTCGTCCAGTCCGTAGATCTGTCCCCAGGTGACCCTGCGCGTCTGTACGCCACAGCTTGGGGTCTCTACGAGATCCACCTAAACGGCACTCGGGTCGGCAACCAGCTCCTCACTCCCGGATGGACCTCGTACCATCATCGGTTGGCTTATCAGACGTACGATGTCACCAAGCTTATCCAAGAGGGAAAGAATGAGATCGTGGTTCACGTTGCCGAGGGTTGGTATGCAGGACGTCTGGGCAAGTCGAATCGACATGTCTGGGGAGAGGAGCTCGGGATTATGCTGCAGCTCGAGATCGGCGGCAGGGTTGTCTGTGTGACAGACGAGACATGGGAGTGTCTGTCATCTTGCGATCTGCTCGAGTCGGAGATCTACGATGGCGAGGTCTATACCACCAAGCCCGGGACCCCTGCGCGGCATACGACACGGGTGCTCCCCTTCCCCTTGGCCCGGCTCCAGGCGCCTCAAGCTGCACCTGTAAGAGCTGTCTTGACCCTCAAGCCGCAATGCCTTATCAGAACTCCAGCCGGAAAGCGCGTTCTGGATTTCGGCCAGAATATGGTCGGCTACATACGGCTGGAGAGAGACTTCAGCGTTGGGTCTACTCTTCGCATCCGACATGCCGAAGTCATGGAGAATGGGGAGCTTGGTACACGCCCCTTACGGACAGCTCGAGCGAGATGGGAAGTGATCTTAGGCGGGAAGACGGCTGGGCTGCACCCTAAGTTCACGTTCTTCGGCTTCCGGTAAGTGTCCCAACAGCATGCTGGTCAGTGCTCAACGTATAGCTACGCAGAGATTGAATACGACGGCGACTTTGAGTTGTCGGATTTCACGGGCATCGTGATTTCCAGTGATCTCCGACGTACCGGCCACTTCGAATGCTCACACGCCATGATCAACAAGCTACACGAGAATGTGGTTTGGGGAATGCGAGGCAATTTCGTGTCGATCCCAACCGATTGCCCCCAACGCGACGAAAGGCTTGGATGGACAGGCGACATACAAGTATTCTCACCTACGGCAAACTTTCTCTACGACACCTCTGCGTTCCTGTACGAATGGCTTGACGATGTGGCGACCGAGCAGAAACTGTACGATGGGGTTCCTCCAATCTTTGTGCCCTGGACACCACCACCCCGCGACGCCGTGGACCCACTCGGCGGACACAAGCCCAAACCACACGGCGCGTGGGCAGACATAATCGCGGTGACGCCATTCGATATGTACAGTGCATTCGGAGACATCGAAAAACTGGAGGGACTTTTCGACAGCATGGTGCTCTGGCTAGAGCGTGGCGTGCCACGCCGCAGCGATGGATTGTGGAGCGGCGAGAAACCGCAGTACGGCGACTGGCTCGACCCGAAAGCCCCGTCACAATATCCCGCACACGGTCGGACCGACTTTCTCCTCCCCGCCGACGCCTATCTTGTACATACGACCGGCTTGGTTGCAAAAATCGCCTCGCTACTCGGTAGAACAGGCGATGCCCACCGTTTCGCCCAGGATCATCACCTCCTAAGGGAGCGTTTCCGGGACGAGTATGTCACAAAAAATGGACGTCTTGCGTCCGATACGCAGACCGCTCTCACCCTGGCACTTCACTTTAACTTGGTCGACGATGGCCAACGTGCGAAGACAGCCGAGCGTCTGGCGTGGCTTATCAGGTGGGAGTACTTCAAGATCTCTACCGGTTTTGTCGGAACGCCGTTGGTCCTTCCGACTTTGGCCGATAACGATTTGCTCCCTCTGGCGTACCGCATGCTGCAGGAACGCGACAGTCCCAGCTGGTTATATTCGGTCGGCATGGGAGCTACTACCATAGTGAGTCTTGACTTCAAAGGGCGTCGCTGAATCGTCGTAGTGGGAGCGGTGGGACAGCATGTTGCCTGATGGCTCAATCAATCCAGGCCAGATGACCTCGTTCAATCACTACGCCTTGGGCTCTGTGGCCTCGTTTCTTCACGCTACAGTCGCTGGTCTGTCATCGTTGGAGCCGGGGTGGAAATGTGCCCTCGTCAAACCTCAACCCGGCGGTACCCTGACTTGGGCATCTGCATCCTTTGATTCACCGTACGGCTTGTATTCTGTTGAGTGGCATATAAACAGTGACCAGCTAGAGGTGGACTTCAGGGTGCCACCCAATGGCAGTGCCAGAGTCATCCTTGAAGGTGTTGATGAAAAGGTCGGTTCTGGAAGGCATCGGCGAGTCGTCTCGTATACTGCGGATCCCAGGTGGCCTCCGAAGGGGTTCGCTGGTCCTCAAAGTGTGCTTATGCCCGATCGATATGTGCCATGAATGCAAACATGCACAAGTTTCCATTTTTACACTCCGTCTGGACCCTCTTGACCTCTGCAGCAGCACCGGGGGCACAGAGTCAGTGCAGGCAGAATTGAAAACAACGACGGACTGCAGCATGGGCAACTAACTCGCCCAGGGCTGCGAACATTTGCCTCTTTGGGGATGCGCACTTCCACCTCGCCGGGCATTTGCGCGTCGTGCAGCAACCAAGGGGAGGCCCATACTAAGCGCGTGTAATGCCATCCATCGGCCAAATCAGCTCCAAATTAGCTCGATGTCCGGCGAATCGGCTCTGCTACCGGCCCCCGGGGCACCGGTGTCTTCAACATGTGGTACCGCTCGTCGAGATTGCGGAGCATTTACGAGGACCCGAGTCAGCTGACACGATCGGGCCGCCCGGCTCCGCTCAAACCAGGCGAAGAGCATGTTACGCTAGTACAGTGCCGTGTGTGCTCGAGAGTATCATGTGCTGAGGTTGGCTGTCGGCTTCCCGACGCACGCGCGGTTCATCTTTATTGCGAGGTCGCGCAGGACAGACGATTGGCGGGTATAAGACATGTTCCTGGTCTACTGCAGGGGATCAATCAATTCACAACTCCCAAATGAGCCAACCAGTTGCTACCCTTCAGCCCATCGACGACAAGCCGGAGACGGTGATTGTCGAGCTGGCCGACCTTGACGATGAGCACAAGACTAAGCGTGATGACACAGTCGACACGATCCCAGTATCGCCTCTGAAGGACTTGCCCCGGCGAAAATCTTTGTTCGTCTACAAGAAGGCTATTCTTATCTCCGTGATGATAGCCTGGAGCAGTATCATGGATGGCTATCTGGTGTCAAGTGAGTGGCTCTGGGATACTGTGAGACCCATCTGATTCTGAAGTTCCCGGCTCGATCGTCGCCAACAAATACTTCATCGCTCAATTTTGCACGGTCCCCGAGGCTGGTGGTAAATGCGCGCTGGACTCGGTCTACGTTGGAGCCTGGACAGCCGTACAGTCGGTCGGACAGATCATTGGTATTTTCCCAGGCTTCGGCTGTCCTACCGGTGCTCACACCAAGGCATGCTCAGTGGACCCTTGACGGCAGACAAGTTCGGGCGAAGATTCAACCTCGCACTTCTGACACTCATTCTCACACTCGGAGTCGTGCTGGAAATCGTTGCTCGTAGCGATCCCGTCTGGCTTGTGGCCCGACTCTTCGCCGGATGGGGGACGGGTATTGTGCAAACTGGTATCCCCGTCTACATCAGTGAAATCGCGTAAGTCGTCGTTGCGTAAGAAGCTTCATCCTGATGCGGCAGGCCACACCAGCTCCGCGGAGCCATGATTGCCACATACAACTTCTGGTTTGGCGTAGGAGGCTTCGCCGCTGCCATCGGCCTGCAGATCGCCGTAGACCATCATGGCTACATGTCCATCATTCATTCGCAATGGGTGTTTATCGGCGTCATGGTCATCGTTTTCTGCGTGGTGCCCGAATCGCCTTGTGAGAGAGCTCCTCCGTCAATCGCCACCATGACTGACCTCAGGGTACTACCTCAACAAGGAGCAGCCAGAGAAGACCAAAGCAGTACTTCAGCGTATCTACGGCGGCATCCCGGGCTACGACGTGGAGCTCGAATTCCGCGTGTTGAACTACGAGCGGGAGCTCCAGATCCGACAGGCGAATGAGCAAGCCAACGCGTCGTACGCCGAAATCTTCCGCGGCACCAATCGACGCCGCACTTGGATCGCTTGGCTCCCTCTGCAGATGCAGGGACTCGGCGGCCTATCGTTTGTCCTCTCGTACACGACCTATTTCTTCCAGCTGGCGGGGGTGGCCAACCCGTTCCTCGGCAACGTGATCGTGAAGTGCATCCAGCTTAGCGCCCAGGTGGTGAGCTGGTACAACATCGAGCGGTTCGGAAGACGGATTCTGCTCTTAGTTGGGGGAGGCGGAATGGTCATCTTCTGTCTCGCTATCGCCGCCGTCGGGACCAACCCCCACTGGCAGCCTCCAGGAGGACTGACAATTGCCTTGTTCTGCCTGTGGACCGCTTGCTATTCGAGCTCAACGGCCCCGATCGGCTACGTATACCTCGCTGAAATCGCCACTCCGAGGCTGCGAGCGAAGACTGCCGGGTTCTGCGCGGCATGCACTGCCTGTTTCGGGTGGGTTCAAAACATGGAGCCACGGTCTGACACCCAGAATCTTTACCAATTTCGTTACGCCAATCCTGATCTCCACTCAGAAGGCGGGCTGGTCTTTCAAGACAGGTTAGTAGAGGCTCTGCGACTCCGCTCACAGCCAGGTTACCTCTTCTTCGGCTTTGGCTTGCTCGGCTGGATTGCAATTTTCTTCACGGTGCCAGAGGTCGCTGGAAGAACCTATGAGGAGATTGATGAGCTTTTCGAGCGGAAGGTGAAGACTCGTCAATTTGCTAAGACCAAGACACGAGTGCAGCTAGCCAAGGAACAGGAGGTGGTGGGGAGGGGCGGGCCGTGACCTTCCAAATACACGGCACATCCCATTGGCAAGCGATCGTTCTTGCATGTAGCAGCAGTATCTGGGACAGAACCGCCTGGCAGCAAATACGGTGTAGCAGAATGAACGACTGAGAGTCTCTGCACCTGAACTATCACCTTTCACGTGAGCCGACATTGGCCCTATTATCCTTTGCATGTGATTATAATGTCCCGGGACGGAATTTTTGAGCTCTCTCCAAGGCTTATACACGATCAGGGTACGCCACCGCACCGGTAGCAACCGAGCTCGTCACTCCAGCCGCTTCCAACTTGGCGGCCAGGTTCCACAGAACGTAGTCGCAGTCTGCAGCGGCGTAGAGGGTCACAGCCAGAGGGAGATACTCGGTGTGGCTGGTGATGGTCGATTCGTAGGGCAGTTGACCGATAGGAACGATCAGTTGAGGCACGCCCGAGAACTGGGCAGGGTAGTAGAAGCCGAACGGAACACCAGGAGCCTGTTTGTAGACGTTCTGTGGATCAGCTCCAGTCCTCAATAACGGACGTCTGACTCACTCGGTACGCGGTCTGGGCCAGGCCATAGGGTGCGACGTAGATGGCGCTCGAACAGGTCGTGTTGTCCTTGATCAGAACCTCGGTGTCAATGAAGTCTTTGAAAAGCTCCTTCTTGGCGGTGGAAGCGTTGAAGTCGGCCTCGGTCAGGTTGTCCCGCGCATATGTCCATCGGGCCAGAGGCGATGGGTCGACGAACGGTTGTCGCCCGTCGTTCTGCTCTGCATAGTCCTCGAACCAGAGCTTGCCAAAGTTGTTCCACTGGTAGTAGGTGATCAGGTTGGCGTAGACCTCGTACAGGTAGTCGGAGGCCGTAGCGTTGACCTGCTCGAACAGGCCGGTAGAGTTCCAGTAGCCCTCAAAGTCGCGTACGTCGACGGAAGCCGGCTTGACGAGGTCGAGGAGACCATCACGGAAAGCGTTGAACTGCTCGGCACCGGCAAAGTCGGAGTCAAAGTCCCAGGAGCTGTTCGGCAAGATTAGGTTCTGCTCATAAGCTGACATGTCGCGGTCATCTGCATTGACTCACGGTAGGCAGTGCGGAGTAGTTGCCGAAACGGTCGCCATACCAGCCCTGCGCGAACTCGAGTCCGGCCTGAGCTTCTCGGGCGAAGAACCCAGCGGTGTCCTGGGTAGCTTGAAGAGGGATCGCTCCTTCAAGCGAGATCGCACTCCAAGAAGGACGCAAGCCGTAGACACCCTGCACCGAAGCCGGATCGATGATGCTTCCACCGCTGCAGGTTAACGTCGTTTGCGCTTCGCGGAGGCTAGTGCACTCACGTATCAGATCCAATGGTGTGGTCGAGCCAGTCGTAAGCTCCAGCCGCAGCACCCGGCCCGCTAGAGGACGACGAAGGCTGCTGGTATCCATCTCCGCGCGGGTTGAACGGACACATCTGGTCCACCCAGTCGGCAGTCGCATCCTCTCCATTGGCGAACTGACTCGTCTTCACGCGGCCGACGATGATTGCGCCCTTGAGTCGTCAACACTGCAATCTGACACGGGCCGCGCTCCGAGATTACTCACTTGGTCCACCAGCCTTTGGATGGCGATTGCCGTGGCGTTCTTCGCGGGGTAAGTGTTGTAGTACGCCCTGTTACCGCCTCCAGTTTTAAGTCCTGCCATGTCGAACAGATCCTTCACGGCGATTCGCTTCCCCTCAAGAGGTCGAGCGTTGGGGAGATCAAGTGTGTACAGCCGCGAGGGAACGGAGATGGAAAGGGTGTTCAGGGCAGGTACAGGGGCAGAGAGATCTACGAACGTGTTGTCCTCGGTGTGGATGGTACCAGCGGTGAAAGCCTGCGCCTCATCGCGGTACGACCGGTAGATCTGCGTGAGAGTGATGTTACCGTCGATGTGAGCGAGGTAGGGGCCTTGTGGGATCTTCAGTCAGCGACCAGTGTGACCAGCTGTAAGATAGAAGCGATATGCAGCTGATCCGCGGGCACAACCGGCTAACGACACGGTCACTCACCGATGCGCTGTCCACCTTGGCGATGCTAACGCCATTCACGTCCGACGTAGCGTTCCCGCTCTTCACGATCAGATCGCCTCCCCAGCCTCCGAGGCAGCTCGACACGTCACTGGCGACATGGTATGACGATGAGGTCGTCAGGAAGATACCACTCAAAAACGACTGGAAATGAGCGACTGTCGACCAAGCTCGTCTTCAAGGCTTACCGGGTCCCAGACGTCATCTGCCTGCTGGAACTTGTCCAGCTTGCTCCCAAGAACATCGCAGGTTACCTCGCCCTCGACGTCAAATACCGTCACGGGCAAGTTCTGCCCCGCAAAGGCGTCCAGTCCCCATTCTCCAGCCACGACGTGCCGCTTGAACTGACGTCCGGTCGGGGAGAGATACTGCTTGTCGCCGAGGCTGAAGGAGACTGAAGCCGGCTTGAAATCGAGTCCACCAGTCACCGAGCGTTTGCTGGCCGCGGATCGCTGGGTGAGGGAGTGCCTGGCAGCGTAGGCATAGCCCTCATTCCCGGCTAGCTGGGCAGACAGAGCGGGCGAGGCCGCGAGCAGGCCATACAGTAGGACGAACATGCCGACTATTTTGGTGGGGTTGTACAACGCCGGGGCTCATGTTGTACACTTTATACCTCGTGAGTGTGAGAGAGACCCATTCAGCGCACCGAATCACATTCAGCCTCGGTTGGAATGGCCCGAGATGGGTCGGAGGTCCGCATATGGCTTATCGCTTGATAGTCGGGCGCCTGATTACAGGCTAGACCTGAAGAGGGAAAATGAACGGAGAGGGGTTCTCTGAGCACATGAGCCTGCGTGGGTGCATCGGGTACCTCGTGACCTTTTGGGGTGTCGGACGAGAGCGAAACGGCATTGATCTCAGGGCAGTCGCTGGCGATAACGATCTCGTCCGGTGGTGGCGCTCGACTTAGCGTCGCCTCGCTTGCAACGCCGTTACCACACCAAAAATGGACGGAGAGACGCTCGCTTGCAATCGGGGAATGCGGAGGGGGGCGCCCGAAACGCATGGCTCGTCGGAACTATCGGCAGGTAGAATTTTGGGATGTATCTGTACGATTACGCAGAAGCATACAAAGCAATAGCGCTGGGGCCACCGCAGTTCTGCGAAGCCTTCTCAGAGCACTTGGTCACGCATGGGTCGCAGTAAGTCGGGAGGCCGGCGCCGTTGACCAGCTCGTTTCCACAGTAGTACTGTCTTGTCAGCTCGGCCCCCGGCAACACTTCAGACCCACTCGTCTCACATCCGAACTCCAGACCAGCATACTAATGCCCTTGTCGCTGCAGAAGGAGGTGCCATGGGCGATGTCATGCTGTCGGAAGTGAAGCTAGAGCCAACCAACGCTCCTCTGCCGACCTCCTGGCTGCAGGCCTGCCTGGTTTAACCGTTTAAGCCTGACCCAGGCACGTCCAAACAAACTTGCAGTAATACTGCAGCGAAGGAAAGGGGAACTGGCTTCGCATGCTTGCATCCGGCATTCGCATGCCTCAAAAGGAAAGCGTCTTGTTGCCGAATCCTTGCGGAAGATTCAAACGCCTGTAAGCGCTCCGCGGTGGATTTGTCGACGGCAAATTCCTCCGCAGGATCTTCCGCTTGCACGGCGGTGGTTGTGCAGGTGATGCCTCTGACTAGCGCTGCATCACGAAAGCCTTACCGGCTCCCTTACCGCCGGTATTTAGGCCGGCACGAGAGCTGGCGATTAGGCGGAGAACGACCACTCACCGCATTGTTCGAGCAATTGGTACGTCGAGTATGAGAAGCAGGTATATGTCTGGATATGTACGGTCAGACGTCATCATGACGCAAGAACGTCACATCGGCCGGGCAACAGACGCTGACGCGCAGATATGACACACTTGACTCCGAGTGGGACGTTACGCTGGGCTTCGGAACAGATCTCCTGGATCCAGTACTGTCCGTGCCGTCGTCGTTCACGCTCGTGAAACATGCTGAGACATATCAGCTTTGTACGGTCATGCAGAGCATATATGGCCGAGCCGCCGCGCTCAGCTTGGCCTATCCATACCTGCTGCGCGCCAAGCACAGATTCCATGTGTCCCGGGTGGCGCTATCCCGACGCCAAGATGCGCCCTGCGCCCTGCGCCCTGTTCCGAAGTCAATGACGGGGTGTTCTTGCTACCTCCCGTTTCTCCCGAGTGTGCCCGGTGCGCCTACGCCAGCCGTAGAAACAGAACAGTCTGTTTGTGACTGACGCGTGCGTCCCTCGTGTACGCCCCTGTAGATCTCTCGTGCGTGCGTGGGTCCGTACCTCGTGCGAACAGGTTCAGTGCGAAGCCCCCCTTTCACATCACCCGAGACATGCACGCAGATGGCCACGAGCCCCTCGCGTGTTGCTTTTGGTGACACATGAAAAATTCACCCTCTTTGTCCCTGATCGTCCGCGTCGTTCTGCGCCGGGATTGCCGGACTGCACACGCATTCTCGGGAAGATTATGCATGCACACCGCAGGTCTGGCCAGATGTCCTAGATCGCCAGGAGACAACGTCATACTCTGCTGCCCACTACGCCCTGCCGGACTCCTGCCAGGCCGCCCATGTTCTGCAGACTATTCAGTAGAACCCGGATGTTTAGGGGTTTTGTCCGAGACATTTGGGCGCTTCCATGCCGAGAGGGCGTCGACGGCGTAGATCCCGTTCAAGTAGGGAGATGAATTCGTCCTTCTTGAGCGATCTCTTTTTGACCTTCGCCTCGTTGGAAGCTGTGCATTGGTGTTTTGCATTTGTATTTTGTATTTGTATTTTAGATCTTGCATCCGTCAGAGAACCCTCAACCTGTGGACGAGGAGCCAGACAGTACAAACGAGGGTGATCAATCTGGGGCGATAGTGTGTCTCAGATGATGATCACGTACAGGATCAACAGCTTCCGATCAAGCATCGTGGAGCGCCTCCCATACCCGAGTCGCCCGTTCGGCTTGTTTTTGGCAGATCAAGACTATTTGCGCTCCCTTCGAGGGCGCAGCACCCAGCTGTCCGAAAGGGATATGACTAGTCATAACCTCTGTTTCGGGGTGGAGCCCGCTCGCAGGAACCGTCCCTCCAGGTGTCACACGGCAGAGCGCCCTGCAGGCTCGTGTCGCCCGTTCGGTTTGCCTCCCAGTCGACTAGACACTGCTCGACCTCAGTCTTGCTCGGCTCCTGGATGTCGTAAGCTGATGACGACGGCCGAACGAATGTGGCTCCGAGGAAATGCTCAGCTCGTTTTGTCCGACCCATATAAGGCGACACAGGCGGAAAGCTCAACGACACGACCCCACCTCCCCAGAAAACTCGCTATCGATCGACATGCGCTTGTTCAAGATTGCGCTGGCCACCTTGTCTGCGATGACAGCAGCCAGAGCGGGGGGCATCCCGAAGATCTGTTCAGTCGGCTACGCCTGGAACGGTAACAACTGTCAGCAATGCCAAGCTGGCCAGACGAGCAATGGACTCGGCGGCCCCTGCACCAACTGTCCGGCCGTACGTCTTGGCTCTGCCCCCGATCTATATGCCCTGTCCAGGTCAGGTGGCAGCGCTGATGGCAGAACTTTTACTCGAATTCGGGTGGAGTTTGTCTGCCGTGCTCCGCCGGCCAGTACTCCCAATCCGGCTGGGGCCAGTGTCAATCCTGCAACGACGGCCAGTTCTCTTTAGGCGGCGGCTTGGGGTGTCAACAATGTCCTCCTGGGTTGATCTCGAAGCGCGGCGCATCGTCGTGCTACCCTTGCGCGCCTGGATACTACTCCAACAGCGCGGGGACCTACTGTCAGGAATGTAGTGCGGGGACGTACCAGGACTTGAGTGGGCAGACTCAGTGCAAGTCCTGCCCACCGGGCTTCTTCCAAGAGAAACAGCATATGACGTCTTGCGACCTCTGTCCAGTAAGTTCGGGCGATGTCCTTCAACCAGCCCTCCGGCGTTCGAGTGGGCCGACACTAGACTTGTTATCGGCGCTGATGGCAGTGCGGCACATACAAGGACCAATGGGGAGGGACCAAATGCGATTCATGCGGCAACGGAAACAACGGCGTGCGGCTCACTTCACTCCTCGGTGCTGCATCCCGGATAGGATGTTTCGCCCCCCTTCCCGGGTACTTCCTCGACTCCTTGCTGTGTCCCGCGACCTGTCCCGCCGGAACGTTCTCGGCAACCGGGACCAGCACCTCCTGTACCCAGTGCGGCCCGAACGCAGTCGCTCAACCGGGCAGTAACTCCTGTGCAACCTGCAAGACAGGCACCGCGCCGGACGCAACGAAAGCAAGCTGCACGCCCACTACGAGCCCAAAGGCGAAGAAGCAGAAGAAGCGGAAACAGGTCCTGTTGTGTCCGGCCGGCCATCAGGCGTGCGAGGTCAGCTTGGGCTCGGGTAGGGGGTCTGTTCTGGAGTGTGTGAACACGAGCGAAGACATCACCAGCTGCGGCGGGTGCCCAGGGAGTGGCACCGGCGTGGATTGCACCCTGTGGGACGATGTAGCGGAAGCAAAGTGCCAGAGGGGCAGATGCGTGTATACTTGTCCGAAAGGCTGGAAGATGGGTGAAGATGGGTGCGTGAGGATCACCAATGCTGAGAGATTACGAAGTAGGATGCTTCAGCGCGAGTCTGTGTTGTAACCTAAGCTGTGCAGAGCGATTCGAGTATAATAGAGTGTCACAACATGCACAGTGTACAGTCAGAGGACGCGAGGTTGCTGACAGGCACCAGCAGTGCCAGCTCGTCTTCTCAACCACCTGATGACTCACCGCCTGCACACCACGCACCCCTCGCCTGCGTTACTCAAACGGAGGTTCACCAGACCCGCGGTCTCAACCTCATTCAGGACCTCGAGTAACAGCTGTCCCAAGCTCTCGTCTCCAGCTTTGACAGCCGTGCCCCAGACTGCAACTTGGATCGACGCGCGCACGCTGCTCATTATCGCACGCTCCCACGACATCCTGAGCCGCGCGATGTCCAGCCGGTTCGACAACGTGTCGGGCACGATGAACTCCCACCGAAGCGGTCTCTTCCAAAGCCCAAGGCTCGCCGCGATCGACCCAGATATTCGCTGCACGTCTTCAGCTTTGCACAACCCCTCGAGCCCGCTGGTGATGGCCGGAAAAAAGAGTCTGGTGCACAGGCCAGCGACGGCGAAGCTCGAGGCGGTCAAACCGGCTGCGTGGTGGACCGACACTGATTTGGCAGCGCATTTTCGAGTCACTCGGCCCAGATACCGCAGACCGGGCTGGAGAATGTCGAGGAATGTTGCATCTTCGCTGTTCGGTCGGGCGATGGGCTGGAGATCAACCACACATAGGTGCTCGAGCCGAATGATCCTCCAGGAGAGGGTCTGAAGCGCCGACTGTAACCGAGCTATGTCTTGGGAAATGGCTGAGGCCCGTGGATGGGGCACCATGCCTTCCAAGGCGACTCGAGAGATGCGGAGGCAGTTTGCTTTCGTAAAGGTGCAAGGGGACGGGTGGGCGGCGGGTTGTAGCGCCTCCTGCTCTGCCGTACGGGTATTATTGGCGGTCGGGTACGCGCGAGCTTCGGGACGTGGATCGAGTACGTTGACAACGTCAGCCATTTGAGTCGGATCCCAGTGATCGAACACCAATGTCTTTACCCACGGTCGGACCATCACCGCCCGGGCCTTGCGGGATTCGCTCGCTTCGCTCTCGTCCATTCCAACGCTCTCACTCTCGAACAAGCTGATGAATGACGCAATGTCCGCGGACGACTGCAACCACACGGTCTTGTACAGAAACGGACAGGCCGCAGTTCATCCCGCAGTCGAGGACCGCTGCACCGCAAGGAGCGCATTCAGGGCGTTCGGATCAGTCTCGAGGTAGCCGCAGATGTCCAAAATGATAAGATCCGGGAGCGGGATGCGTGAATCCGTCATCGTCGTCGAAGCCGGCGTTTCGGCTGTTGGTGCGGGGGAAGGAATGGACAGGACGGCACCCATGCTTCCGGGTGGGTATATATGGGATTCGTGCGCGATCACGCGACAAGGCAGCCTTGGGCACGGTCGTGCACATAGTCCAGTTGTGTGAATCCTTTCATGCGATCAGTCCTTTCTACACCTACCCAGGCAGCTTGCTGCAGAGAAGGCCTCGCCGGTGATTGATAACGAGGTGGAATTGTCGCTGAAACGCGTGCGCCATCCCGCTCTTGGCGCGATCATTCACAAACAGGTCGCTGAATCGGCGATCTCCCAGTCGGACCCAGGGGTCATCTAGACGGCAAGCTGGGACCTGTCGAAAGGATGCACCCCTGCTCTCCCTCGGTCCCCACCCGTGGCCCACTTTCGGCGCTGGCCGCCTCCACTTGGGCAATGATGACGACACGTGAAACGATGGCGGACTCGTAGCATTGAACATTCGCTACTTCCAAGGTCATCCCGAGGCAAGATGCCGGCGACGATGCCAAAGATAATGTACGGGACGGCCTGGTCAGTGAAGGGGAGACTCTATGCCCGGCTGGCGCTGACGCCGACAGGAAGAAGGGCCGGACTACCGATCTCGTCTACCAAGCGATCAAGGCTGGCTTCAGAGGGGTGGACACGGCCTGTCAACCGAAAGTGAGTCATCCATTCCTCCGTCTGAGCAGCTTGACCCCCGAAGAGCTTACAGCCAGCATTATCGGTGAGCGAAGCAGATCTTGGACTGACAGCTCTGCTGACATCCGAGCGAGGACCTGGTCGGAGCCGGTCTGAAGCGGGCGTTCGACGAGGGCCTGGCGAAGCGGGAGGAGGTCTTCGTTCAGACAAAGTGAGCAGAAACTCGTCGTCGTGAGCAGCTCGTAGCTGATGAGAGGTACACGTCAATCGACGGTCAAGACACCTCGCAGCCCTTGCCGTACGACCCATCCTTACCCATCGCCGAGCAGGTCAAGCAGTCTTTCCAGAAGTCACTGTCGAACCTCGGCGTGGATTACATTGACTCAGTTGTGCTGCACAGTCCACTTCGTACCAGGCAGGTGGGCTGCAAACATTCCGGCGACCATCCCAAGCTCACTGTCAGGCGACGCTTGAAGCGTATCGGACGCTGGAAACGTTCGTCGATGCGGGCAAGCTGCTGGCGCTGGGGGTGTCGAACTGCTACGACCCAAAGATGCTGGAATGGCTGATCGGGCAAGCGAGGATCAAGGTGTCGGTGGTGCAGAACAGATGGTATGAAGGGAACGGCTTTGACTGGGGCAGTGAGTGCATGACACCTGACTTCGCCTCGTGAACTGCTTTGACGGCAGTCTACGAGCTGTGTCAGAAACATTCGATACGCTATCAGTACGTGCTGCGACCAGGATAAGAAGCTGCACTAACGACAAGGTCATTCTGGACCTTGACAGGGAACCCCACGCTGCTAGATACGCCGAGTCTCTTAGCACTGGCAGAGCAAGCTTCCCTTACTCCTGAACAAGCCATATACAGGCTTTGCCAGACGTGAGTCGAAGGACCCGAGTTTGGAGATATGGATATGGCTGGGAACTCGGGCCCTGTTGCTCATACTCAGGTGGAACATCACGCCCATTTGCGGCTCAACCACTCTCTCTCACGTGGAGGAAGCATTGGCGGCCGAAGGAGCAGAGGGCTTTTCGGCGGACAACGAGCACGTACGCGAGTTGTGGAGTTTGATGCATCGGTAGACGTCCCTGCCCGCCATTGACCCATCTCGCGAGGCGTAGAACGGCCACCTCTGTGAGCAGGATCAGGTCAAAGGAGGAAGTAGATCAAAGGATCCGGCGCTAACCTGATCGACCAAGGTGAGTGCTGATCGCTTGGGACCCGCCGTCTTTGTCCTTGTGCCCTTCCAGAACTTGCATTCCTCAGATGTCCGGCCCGCATGAGGTTCCACCCGTCTCCGTCGTACCTCGTACAGCATCCACCTCCCCCGTCCCCGACCTCACTGACTACGCCTCTCACCTTGAGCGGCACTTTGCCCGTCTCGCAAGGCAAACCCAGCCCCCAGCCTTTCCAGTCTCGGATCTGTTGCAGCCACTGCTGCCATCAAGCGCATTCCCGAGCAAGGGAGACAAGAAGCCGCGTATGGCGTCGCCCCTCATGAGAGCCGTCAAGATCACTAACCTCCCGCCCGAGATCAAGCCATCTCATTTTTGGCATATCCTGAGCCGGGGGACAAAACCCCATCAAATCATCGATGCGGGCATTAGCATGTCAGTGGTTCTCCAGGATGGCACAGTGAGCTCACACTAGGATTGAGATATACACGATCCCCAGGCGCCTGAAAAAGTCCGTCTTCCGCCGTTTCAGGCTCTCCTCGCGCCAGCGAAGACCAGGAGCTGAGGGCACCTCGACCGCCAAAGCCGGTGACTCACCTCTCAGCGCAGAACCCTCTCCGCAGACCGCGGGTTTCATGGAAACGGGAGACGATTATGTCGACCAATACATGGGCGACGAAGTGACAATGGTTGAGGAGGACGAGGCCCGGGACAGGCTCACATACTTGCGGGATCAGGAGACCGAGGAGACCGTGGCATACATCCACTTTCGGTCTGAATATTGCAGTAAATCAAAAGCCGCCCTGGGCCAAGCAGAAAGGCGGCTGACTCGCAGTGTACATGGCGTATGACAAGCTGCAGAGGATGACGATCGATGAACGGCGGATTGGGGTGGTCATGAAGCGGTGGAATGGGGCGGCGTGGAGAAGAGCATGGGCCAGTATCAGCGGACGGCGTTGACAATGTGCCGAGTCTTCCCCGTGGCGTCTTAGGGCGGCATGTGAATGGGAACATCCATGCCACCATTCGCCCTCTTTGTCCCATGTGTCGTACACGTTCGTCTCGGGGCCTGGTTGGAAGAGCTCGACATCATCATCTGGGGGATCCGAGTCGGTCTCTAAATCCGCTGCCCTCTGTTCCTCGTTCTTGACACCCCTTCTTATCGCCCGACGTGTGTCGAGTACCTTTTCCGCGTTCGTCGGTGGACATATCGACAGGAGAGATGCTCGATTCCTCCGGCGAGCCATCATCCTTTGTTGCCCGCCACATCGGGTTGTACAGATGTGCCCTGCGCATCTTCCGACCGCCCTCGAAGTAGATGGCAAGGTGGGCTTCTTTGAGCAGCCATCTGCCAATCAAAGCAGCCACGATTCCTTGCGCACAACCTGATTATTTCCTCAGAGCTGCATAGGGAGGGTGGAAACGCATACAGCACAAGAGGAGGCCGTGCCGTACTCTGACCCTAGTCATCGTCCGTCGCAGCTTCCTCCTCCAGCCGCTCCTCAAGATCGTCCAGGGTCTCCTCCTCCTCCTCCACTTCTTCATTCCTCTCATCCCGCCTGGCCCTGTCCTCCAGCGCATCTTCCCAGGCGTGAGCATCTCCCGCCCACATCTTCCGCGCCTTCGCCAGGTCCGCCTCGCTCAGCCCCACCCTCTGCAGCACTCCCGCATGAAGCGCAGCATCCCAGAAGGCCTTCTTGGTCGGAAGCACCCGGAATTGGTCTATGCGGTACCCTTTCTCCGCCTCGGGATTGCCGTCCCATGCGTCCGCAACCAAGTTCGCCGCTTCCTGCACCCGCCCAGCGTTTTTCAGCGCAAACATCACTTGCTGCCACCACCATGGCGACACAGCTTTCTCATTCCGGACTGGGTCGACGCTCCCGGGTTGCTCCGTATCGATGCCCCGTAGTCGGCCCCACCAGTACACCGCCTCGGCGGTGTCCTCGTCCGAGGCCACCGCATCCCTACGATCCGCAGCAAAGTCGTCCCACTTGTCGTCGAGCTCGGCTTGCGATGGTCGTGCGCGCAGATGCCGCCGCGAGAGCGTCCATTCGGCGATGTTGTAGAGCGTGACAGGCCTCACCGAGCCATATTTGTCCTCCAACAGCGAGACCGCCTGCCTGACGAACAATCTGCGCCGCTCCGTTTTGAGCGCCCGAGACCGTATCACACTTCGCAGATACAGCACCCATATTCTCTCGACTCGGCTCTGGATCTGAAGATGCGCCCGGTGTGTGATGTAATCCCGCAGGAGCTCCAACGCCGCGCTCGCCTCAATCTCGGTTGTCGAATGCGCATTGGACCCTCGGGTGACCACAACCGACACCACCCTCGCCCGATGATCCACCGTCACGCCCGCACAGTCGATCAATGCCCTGACATAATCGTCGAGCTTGATGTCGCTGTTCTGGTGCACCATCATGGTGGCGACCAGCGCTCGCGTCTCGGACGGTATCTCGCATCCCTTCGGGCGGTCGCGGAGCACTTTGACGATGCGGTGATACGGGAAATTAGGCCATGCCTTGGCCAAACTCGCGACGAATCGCTTGTACGGGTACGGCGATGTCGGATCGGCGATCTTCGGGTCGCCCAGCGTCCATCCCAGGACTTGCAGCGCGCGAGAGGGATCCCGCGAGGCAAAGGCATGGACGAGAGCAACGCGTGTCTCGGGACCGATGTTGACACCCTGCGCCCGTAGCTGATCGTAGGCCGCGTCGAGCTCGCCGAAGCGCTGCATGATGTAGTCGACTTCGAGACGTGGTCCCAGGTAAGCGTCCACGCGGGCGTACCCCATCGCTACCGCACGACGGTGAAGCAGAGCGCCGTACTCCTTGGCGACGCGGCGCGTCACCTCGGACAGTGTCACGTTCATGGCGGTTCGAGCAAGCGCGAGGCCGACGCGGCCGAACATCGACGGAGAGATCACGAGCTCACGAGCCGGAAGTATTTCGTTGACAATATGCCACAGCTCTTGCGGGCGGCCGAAGTGTGAGAACCCGTCGATGAATGAGTCTGTATGGTTAGCGCTTGCCCTAGCCTGTCCATGACAGAGACTCACTCCACACTCCTTCAGTCAGCACCACGTCCGCGTCCGTCACGCTTTTGCCGCTGGACGCCAGATCGAGCGGCCGGATGATCCGTTTTGGCCCGATTGACCCGGCCAATATCTGGTTCCAGAGCCCCTCGAACAGCGACCAGCTGTTCGACACGTAGAGCTCTTTGATCCGCTCGCGAAGAGCATTGGGGTGATGACACAGTATCGCGAGCAGGAATTGAGACAGTGCGGTCTGGAAGCCGCTCACGAGCGACTCCGTATCAGATCGTCGGACCCTGCGCAAGACGGATACGACCTCTTGGACGGTTTCTTGATCGAACGTGCGCCAATTCGTCCGCGAGCCGAAGATCCGCGCGATCGTCGTACCATTGACATCGTCGAGCATGATCAAGGCCGCGAGATGTACTGTGGAAATTGGTTTGATCCCTTCGCCTTCCACTCTCGCAGCCAACCTGGTCGCTCGGTTCCAGTCATGCAGGTCCGCTCCACTTCGGCCTTGATGCTGAAGCAAGCGCTGTCGATATCGCTCATACAGCATGATCACGCGTTTCGGTTCTCCGACACGCACCAGGGCGAGCATCAACCGGTACAGTCCCTCCCAGTGATCACGCACTGCAGACTCCAACGCCATGTCCGCCAACCCGCCGTAGACCACAGGCTGCTCCCGCAGCATCCTGCCGACGTTCATGGCGGCATATTCGCTGCGGATGCTCAAGGCGATGAGACGGGATGCGCCCACCCAGTCGGCCGCGTTGAACTGATCGACGGAACGCCAGTCGCCGAGCTTGCCATAGCTTTCAATCAGTTGCAAGAGATGCTCTGTCTGGACGGCTCCGCGAAAGCCTGCAAGGTGTGGCTCGAAATGACGATGTCCTGGCGGCGCAGCGGCAAATACCGGCATGTACTCATCGGTCGGCACAGCTTGGTCGTGGTGCCGCATGCGGAGGAGCTTGCGATGGCGTTCGGAAAGGTCGAGGCGGTCGAGCGTGGAGCGCGAGGTGCGGGTGTAGGGGATTGGAGGAGCGGTTGACGCATAGGCGGGTGGCCTGGGGACACTGGGGAGCTGGTTCTGGTACAGATCCTGTTCGTGCGTCGCCGGGTCGACTTGCTGGATAATCCTCGACGGCAAGGGCCTCGATGCGCGTTTCCGCGGAGATTCGTCGACGCCAATGAGATTGCCCGAATCATCCACCACGCGTCCAGCCGATAGTGTGGATGGTTTCGAGGTGAGGTCCGTCCTAGCCGAAGCCGATTCCTGGTTAGATTGACCGTCGCCCTGACGGCTGACCGGTAGGTCACCTTTGCCCGGTAGTCGATCCTCCCTGGTGTCCGCGAAATTGAACACTATCGGTTCGACTGGGCCTTTCTGCTTGCCTCCTGCGGTTTTCTGTTTCTCCTTCGGCACTGTAACTGAGGTCGGATCATCCGAAGGTGCATCCTTCACCTCCTTCCCATCCACCTTCGCGACTTTGTCAACCTTTCGTCCGCCCGACTTTTTGCCCAAAGCCGGAGCTTCGGCTTTCTCGCCCGGGCTTGACCCGGCTTGTGAATTCCGAACTTTTGATATCGGCGAGGGTTTATCCTGCCGGATCACATCCGCCTTGGCTTTCGAGGGCGGACCCTTTGGCCGAGCTTTGGCGGCAGCGCTGTGCGAGCCGGTCAAGGTAGCTTGAGAGTCGTCGGGATTTTGCGCCCCACCAGCTTTCAACTTGCGCCGCGGAACGTCGTTTACCGGTCGCTTCGGGTGCTGACTCCTGTCCGGCCCGCCTGCCTCGAGAGGTGCAGTCGGGGCCGATGTCGAAGGCATTTGAGCCGGGACATCTCGTCTGAGCCCGAATGCAGGGCGTTTCGACTGGACCGATTTTTCGGTGGACGCAGGCCGTCGGTCCTGAGCGGTGTGTTGGTGTCGCAGTGATAATGACGCCCTATAGGCCAACGTGACCGGACCTGGACCTTGTATGGCCCATGGTATCCGCATGCTATGGGGGTATGGGTGTGACAGAGGACAGAGGTAAATGTTGAAATGTGTGATGATTCCAGCAGACGACCACCTTCAAAGCCGGCGGCCACCTCCGCATCGTCATCACTCTACTCCCGCATGGGATCCCAAGCTACATGCATACAGCTACTACAGATTATACAGGCTGGGCAGCAAGGTGCACTGCTAGTATACGATGTACGGATACACAGGGGTCCATCAAATCGCCTGAAGGATGTCGTCCATGATCTGGTCCACCTCGGCATCCCCTTTCCGCTTCACGTCCACCTCCGTATCGACCTCATCCGCCGCCCCACCCTGCAACAACCACATCACCTCCCCTCTCCGTCTCCGCGCCTTGACACGGTGCCTCATACACAGTGACCACACCCCATTCACATTCTCCTCATTGGCGTACCAGCCGTAATCGTACCCTTCCTCCAGACCTGCCAGGCTCAGATCCGAGACGGGTGGTTCCTCGCCGGCAGCCCTCGCCCAGGTGTCTACACCGCCCTTGCCTCCTCCGACGCCGAATCTGTCGGTGTGGGTACCATCGACCGTATAGACTCGGCGGCGCAGTGCCTCGTCCCAACCGGCGGGTATATCGAACGGGGCAGAGATGAGCCGATGAGCGCGGACGAACAGAGGAAAGGCGTTGACCGCTCGGCTCGTCAGGGTCGCTTGCAGGCGAGGATGGGCGGACAAGGCGGAGAGGAGATTGCTGAGGTGGACCGAAAGCGGGGGATGTATGTGCGTGTAATCGAGCAGCCGACGCAGATTGGCGATGTACTCGCGAGGTATCACATGTCGCAGTTCTTCGCTGGGCGATCCACGAGGTGTGGAGGGAAGATCGTTCGGGTAGGAGGGGATGGAAGAGGCAAACTGGTCGATGAACCATCCTGGCGGATCTGGTCGACCGGCATCTCGTACCCAGATGAACAGCAAGTCATCGGGGAAGGGGACATGGGCTGTATCTCCAGCTCCACTCGGCAGAGGCATCGCCGCAGTAGCCTGCGGGCCGAATGTCAGGCGCCGCTTGAGCAGGATGTCGACGAGCCGCAGTCGAGTGGGACCTGAGATATCCTCGATACCGGTACAGACGATCGTGTCCGCAACGCCTTGTGATGGGTCATCCCAGAACCGGTACTCCAGCATGTGGGGCCCGATGTCCTCGTTGAGGGTCGTCACATGAGTGCGGCGCCCAAAGATCGATCTTGAGATGGAAGCGATGTGGTGGACGGCGCGGCTTTTGCGCTTGGCGTCGGTATTTCCAGGCAGGTCGACGATCAGGCCGCCTCGGTTGACGATGAGGTTGAGCAAGATGGCGGAGAAGATGAGTGGATCAGGGGAGAGGTCTGAGAGGTGGGGAAGCGATTGAAAGTGATCCAGAAGTGCAGCTACCAGGGGCTCGGTGCCTGGTTCGGGCAGGGAGGAGGTCATGATCATCGTGCGCCGATCTGAGATCAGCTTCGTCAACGCACTATCCGAGGGCCTCACGCACGCTTCCAGAGACACACGCGGAGCGCAGGCGGCCGCAGCAATGTGCTAGTAGCTACGCTAGTCGCATCGGAAGAGTCGAGGCTTGTTGCCGCTCGGAGAGGTTGAGCAGATGATGAAGGATAAACAACAACAATCAAAACCAGATCGGTTTGCGATTTGGCCATGTCCACCATGACACCTTGACATCGACACCCCTGCATACATCTATAGTACGATGGCACTCGTCCCTCTCGCCTTGGGCATCCTGCTCGCTGTGGTTCTCCTCGCTGCACGCGTCTACGCCATCTTGCCGTCCCGACAGAGCTTGAAAACGCGCAAATCGACCAGGCCTTCCACCTCGACATGCTCCCTGGGCGTCTTTCTCGGTTCCGGAGGCCACACGGCGGAGATGAAGACACTGGTCTCGTCCTTGGACTTTGCTCGATACACGCCGAGGACATATGTGGCGTGTCATGGGGACGAGATGTCGCTGAGAGCAATCGCGGGTTTGGAGGCGGAGAAGGGTGGAGACGTGACCTCGCCGGTGAGCTGCGTTCCCCCTCATCCATATCAGCTGAACTTGCAGAGCTACGACATCCTTCTGCTTCCCCGAGCTCGACGTGTGGGGCAGCCACTCTTCTCCACGGCTCTGTCGACGCTCAAGACTATCCTTATCACGCTGCTCCACCTGTTCATCCGCCCGCTACTTCGTTATCCTACCAAACCTTGGGCCGACGTGCTCATCGTCAATGGACCCGGCACATGCGTCGTCCTCGTGCTCGTCTCATGGATACGTCGCGTACTCGGACTGCGCCACACGAAGATCATCTACGTGGAGAGCTTTGCGCGGGTGAAGAGTCTCAGTCTGTCGGGCAAGCTGGTCAGGCCATTTGTGGACACGTTCGTGGTGCAGTGGCCGGAGGCCGGATCAAGAGGGAAGAACGTAGAGTATAGAGGGTGCTTGGTATGAGAGTGCTGATTGTGCGGGACCACCTGCGCGCCCATGCTAGGCCGGAAGGTGTCGTGACCGAGGGGTTTCTGAGCCCGCTCGAGCTGTAAGGAGAACACCGTGTCTGGCATGGTCGAAGGACAGCGACTTCAAACCGTGCAACAAAGGTCCCCCGCTCTGCATTTCCGTGTGCGTCAAGGCCTGGACGCACGCGACTCGTTGCGATCCCCGAACCGGCCGAGTCCCATCGTGCAACCTCTCCAAGCGTGGTCCAACGACGGCATGGCGACTTCCAATCATGGGAAATGGAAGACAGGTCTATAATTGAGGCAGAGGGTATTTTGCTACCGGTAGACTGTGGCGTGTGAGACGTGGCAACGTGGAATGTGGGAACACACGGTCAGCGCGGTGAGGTGGCAGGCTCAGACGATGCACGAGGCAAGTTGGATGTGTGAGCCCCAGCTAACAACCCTCCAATGGGTGACGGACTCGATCAAAGGTCGGTCAAAGGTCCATGTGAGGTCGACCTCATCTGATGCTGAGTGCCATGTCGACGATATACGAGCATCGGGCTTCGTCAGAGAGTTCAGGTGGTCAGCGAACTCGGCCATGAGGATGTGTAAGCGGTACCAAGCGAAGGGCGGACTGCGGTGTTCATTCGCTGACTAAGCTCCACAAGATCAACGTGTCCGAAGCGAGTGCGATCTCTTGGGAATGGATATAAAGACTCGCCCGGCTTGGTAGCAAACGGGGAACCAAGCGATCTGAAGACAGATACCGACACCCACGGGGACATGTCTTCCGCCAGCTCCAACTCGGCAGATACAGGGCCTGTCAGCGTGGGATCACCCTTTTCGGTGGCACCCATCCGGGCAGACTCGACTACAGACGAAGCAGCAGGAAGCCTCGACACTGCTCGGTCCAGATGGGGGGACGGAAGGCGACGCTTCTACATTCATGTGCCGACCGCATGGCCATGCGACGCTCACTGGCATCTGCCTCCTGCCTCGCCTGACAGCGAGGACTTGCTGCCATATGTCCCCACCACCGAACGTACTCGAGCTGACAAACCTTCTCTCGATACACGTCTGCCGAGCCACGCCCAAGAGTGCCTGGACCACCTGACATCGGCCTTCCGCCATGAACGAGCCCCGGCGGGAAGCAGACGATACGCAGTCCAGCTATGTGCCCCTGCGCCGACGGAGTCCGCTCGTCCGCCATCGCTGATGACTGTAGCGGTCTCGTGTTCACAGTCGATGGTGGAGTTGCTGCATGCTCTGCGAGTCAATCAAGCGAGGGCCGAAGGTAGTGTCCCCCATGACTGGGACATGGACGATCGCGACGACCTGCAGACCACGACGCTTTCGATTCATCAGGTCGAGGAGCTCTATCCAGCCCCGACGAAGAAGCTACGTCAAGCCCACTGTGCCGTCTTTGGCACTTTCGAGCCCGCTGATGGCGAGACGCGGAGACACTTCGTGAGATCCTCAGCGGGCGAGCCCCACGTGTTCGGAGACGTTGTCCAAGAGTCAGTGGAACGTGGCGACCCTCCGTTGATCCAGGGCTTTGATATTTGGCTTGGTGGGGCGCTTGCGAAGGCCGACCAGTCCCAGTGACCGCTCCCCACAGAGGAGTATTTCTGGGTTTGCCATAGTTTCGGATACGTCTGCACTGCAGGGTTTGTGTTATGAATCGTGCTTGAGCTCCGATTTCAGGTATCGAACCAAGAGACAGGCGCCAGGTTTGTGAGCAGTTGCGCAATCGAGGGGTTTTACCCGGCGGGGGCCAGGCTGTTGGCTGTTAGTTCGAGCGAACACACCGAGGCGCTGGCACTCAAAGGTGTGCATAACAGAGAGTGGTACACCGACTGATATGCTTATGGCCGCTCTAAACGACGAAAGATGGCCACTGCAGTGGGCCGACGATGTTATCAGGATCCGCCACTGGATGCCGCCACTCCCCGCACACCCAAACCTCTGGCTCCCTCCGCGTCGGGCCCATCACACAAAAGCAACATCAGTGGACGCAGGGGAGAGACGCACGCGAAAGATATCTATGCATTTGGTTTCCTTCTTGCTTTCCGACGCTTACGTCGTAGTGTACTGGACTGCTGACAACGCGGAGTGAGTTTCCTTCTTGCTGGTGAACACCCGGATAGAGGGCATGGGGAACAACTGCGCGCGTTTCGCGCGGCTACAACGGCGTCTGATCTTCCTCTCCCCTCACTTTCACTCTTAGCTCTCTGCTCCTCCAGATCCCCTCTCTGCTCTCCGCGTCTCTGCGTCTCTGCGCTTACTCTCATCCTCATTCTAAGCGCCCCCTCTAACCCCACACTACACCACACCCCGCTCCCTATTCGTGGCCCGGATCCACCGCACATAACTCGCCAAGAACTGGACCTGCTCAAACGACTCGATGGCCTTGAGACCGCGTCGCGAGCGGATCATGGCGATCACGCGCTCCACGATCGACATGACAATCTGGTGTTCCAGTTCCGCGGGGATCTCCACCTTGACGGGTTGCGTCTTGCCGCGGTCGCGGCCGCGCGCGTGGGCCTGGGCCTGGGCTTGACGGTGCGCCGCCTCTTCCACGACGACGAGGCTTGGATGGGGCGGGACAAAGCCCATCTTGATGGCCCATGCTGAGGCTGTGAGACCGGCGCGTCCTACGCCGCCTGTGAGTGACGAATGAGTATGGCAAGGGAGGAGGAGATTGTGAGCGGTGAGGCGCAAGATAGACGGAGGATGGAATGGAAAGCAGTGGGTGGATAGACGTGGCGGGTGATAGTGAGGGATAGTGGATGGATGGGGCGCGGAGGGAGGAAAACGAAGCGAAAACGTGGTCAACAACTGCATCCCTTCGAAGTGTAGATCAAAGGACTCACCTCGACAATGCACGAGCACATTGATGCCCTTCAGCGAGTAATCCCGCACGATCATCGACACCTGCTCGTCGAACAGCGTGAGCGAGACGGGGGTAAAGCCATCGGGCATGGGGAGCCGGATGACATCGAGGCCGATCTCAAGAGCGACTTGATGGTATGTCTCCCAGGGGACACCGAGAAGGGCGAGTTCAGGGTCGTCCAGGCAGCTGCGGTCAGCATCTGAGCCTCCCACTTCGGGTCGCGGGTCGTCGTCTTTCTACCTTCCTCCTTGTGCGGCCATCGCGGAAGAAACGCCACTCACCATACAAGACATCCCACGCCCTCGCTCTTGATCCGCCGCAGATCCGTCGCCAGATCCCTGCACACCGGTCCCCGGCCCTTGACCGGCCCCTCCATCCTAAGCCTCTTGCCCGGACAGCTGCTCAAGAGCAGGTTGCCCAACTTCACCTCTCCTTGGGCGTCGCTCGAAGCAGAGCCGGACATGTGCGCCAGGGACGGGACCACGACATTGCCGTTGGGTCGCGCGGGCGGGGCGAACGAGAGCAGCAGGGACGGCACATCGATCCTCGAGCCGAGCATGAAGCCCGATGCTGACGCCGACTCGATGTCCTGCGGAGGAAGGATGACCGAGCGGGCGATGGTCGGGATGAGCTCGGTGGGGAAAAACGGGGAGATGATGATGGGGTGGGTATCCGACGTCTTGACCATGTGCCCGAAGACAGCGCCAGAGGTGCTGACCTTCACGGCGGACAGGTCGGGGACAGACGCGGAGAGCTGCTTCGAGCCGATGACGGGCGGTTTGAGCGTCGTGGGCGGAATGATCACGCCGCTGTCGACTGCCTCGGATACCACGGCAGCCTCGTCGACCCTTCGTCGCTTCTCCTCCTCGTACGCCTCGGTCGTGAGCGGCCGCTTGGCACCGCACGACTGCGCCCGAGCTGGCCGGACGGCGGGTTGAGAACGGGTGAATGATCGCGAAACGGGCACGTAAGGGTCGAGCTCGACGGACGAGTCGAGCGAGACCTTGCTGAACGTGTCCAGCTCCGTCAAGCTCTGCGCGCCCTTTTCCGGGCTGCGCGAGGCGGGCGAGGCGGACGACAGTGATACCTGCGAGGCCGACTGGTCCTGGTCCGCAGAGATGAGCGGGCTGGCCATCGCGGCGGACAAGTCGGCAGACAACGACAACGACGCCGCAGGCGAGGTCGGCGACGTCTGAGCCGACTCGTAGCTGTCCAGGGACGCCTCCGAGTCCATCATCGACGAGCCCTCGGACGACGCGCGATAGTTCCGGCAGGTGTAGTATAGGGCGGATTGCTGGTGCATCTGCCGCTCGAGGTCCGCTTGTCGCGTCATGAGCGACGCGACATATTGCGGGTTGGCGTAGGATTGGGGTTCATAGAAATTGCGGGATCCTGCGCGTCAGTCCGCTCAGCCTCGAGGCGTATCCTCTAGCTCACCGTTAGGACCCCACTTCGACTGGTTATACCCCGACTGCGGCCACTGCGAGCACAGCCGCGCGCACTCGGTGACCCGCCGGTGCTGCTCCATTGCCCATTCCCTCCTTCGCTCCAAAGCGGCCTCCTCGCTGAGCTGGGATAGTTCCTCAGAAGTAGGACGAGGTGTAGGGCCAGTAGGCACAAACACCGCGTCATCCTTGTGCGACGGTGACGCGGGCGAGGGCGAAGGTGCCGATGGGGGTGAAGCCGGAGCTGACAACGCGAACTGCGCGTCCTTCTTCTTCTTGTCCGCGAAGGGGATGAAGCCGGTGTTGACGACGGCTTTGGCCATCTTGCCAAAGTACGGGACCCATGACGGTTTCGCGGCCAGCGGCGATGGGGCAACAATGGGCACTCCGGATGTCGCGGCGGCCTCTGCGTCGATGGCTATCTCCGGCTGAAGAAGGGAGGGAGCTCGCGAGGAGGAAGGGGTGGGCAAGGTGGTCGAGATGAAGGACTCGGAATAGGACGTGGCCATGGACGGGGTCGGCGTGACCCTTCCCATGATCTGATCGCCATCCTCATCCTGCCCGGTTTTGTCCGTGCTCTTGCCCTGCTGGGACACCGGCGACTGGGTGCGAGCCGTTCCCTCCGCCGTGATGACTGCCGCCTCCATCGGCGAGATATCCTCGAAAGACATGCCCAGGGCGTCCTCCGTCGGGGTCACAGCGCCGATCTCCACCGTTCGCTTTCTCGGGCTTAAGGCACCGACGACTGCGCCAGCAGCGGAAGAGACATTTCGGGACTTCTTCCTCGGCTGGTGGGGTTGATGGGGGTGGCGAGAGGCGAAATGGACAGCGGTGACGTTCGGCGCGGAACAATGCCGCATGGTCGGGGTCGCATTGCGCTGGGGGAAGTACGTCGGCGGCGGGGTGGCAGTCGCGGTACGGGACATGACGAGGGTGATGTAGAGTGGGGATGTAGATGGAGGGTGGCGAAGAAGTGCGGTGGCGGATAGGTGTTTTTGCGGAAGTACAGATCGCCGCCGTTTTCTTCGCTCCTGCGTGGGAGTGTGATGCTACGTGATTGTGG
Source organism: Papiliotrema terrestris (assembly GCA_019857685.1). Taxonomy (NCBI): domain Eukaryota; kingdom Fungi; phylum Basidiomycota; class Tremellomycetes; order Tremellales; family Rhynchogastremaceae; genus Papiliotrema; species Papiliotrema terrestris. The sequence continues at coordinate 60,365 of JAHXHD010000809.1, forward strand.
TTTCGAGATGGATGCGCCTGGTCACGCTGGAAGTGTGCGTGGATGATAGTGCAAGTGTCCTGGGGGGTGGCGGGAAGATGGAGGACGGGGTGCTTGGAGGCGCTTTTGTCGGCGATGACGATCCCGCTCCTTTGAATGCGTTGACGCGAGTATGCAACCGGTCCGCGTGCGCGAGTAGGGATATGGGGTGAAAGGAGATGGCGCCGAGCGGTGCGCGATGAGATCGGAGTGGGTGTGAGGAAGACGAGTTTGCGAGGGGAGTTCGTGGCCGGATCCGAAGGAGCGCGCGAACCAAACAGGCGTATTGAGGGACGAGGGGGTATACCCGGGCAAGTAGACCCAAAACGATCGCCCAAGAACGGTTAGACGCGGCGAAATGTACTACACAGTGGGCGATCCGGTACGCGGTTGATTAGGACAGGACGTCGCGCGGTGGGCAGGGCAGGTCGGACGGGGCGAGGAAATGACGATGTGAATTGACGATTCGAGCGGGGCGTCTTCGGTGGCGAGGACCTCGTATTTGTTTGAATGTCTCAACCAGCTCAGCACCCGCTCGAGAGCGAGCAATCGACAGTGATAGAGATGATGTAGACCATGACCGATAAGTGTGTTCCTTGAGTTCGTGTGTTTTCAGTAGTATCGCATGAGTCGGATCGAGAAATGAGTGGTGGTTTGAAACAAGACCGAGTGGCCCGGCGGCAAAGGATGAAGAGAGGGTGGGAAGTGCGGTGGATTGTCGGAGTGGCCGGTAGGTGGGTTTTCTTGCGTTTCCGTTTGCGTGAGCGGTGTATGGTGGCTGTGAGGTGAGCTGGGGAGACGGCAGCGAGCGAGTCGGACGACGTACAGGCGATGAGGGCCTCTTTTCTCCTAGCTGCTCGAGATCCGGGCGGGTCACCGGCGTTGACCGTGAGGACCGGTCTCGGGGCGATGAAGCCGGCGACAACGAGAGCGGCGAGGCACGCGAAGGCGGTACCCAGTCGATTTCGTGTATGCGTGCGTCGCTTTCTGGGTGGTCTTTACTGAGTCGCTTCTTGTATTCTTGTTGGGATGATCTTTTTCAAGTGTATGCAAGGTGTCTTTCAACTCGAGTCATGGGAGGGGGACTGGAAACCGATTCGCCGCCGCCGCCGCCGCCGCCTCCGTTAGCGCTTCCGCCGCTCGCCGGATTGACCGCTCACACGCTCTCTCTACTCTGGACCGATTGCGCACTACCAGAGCACTAGCATTCACACGGTGCAATCCCACCTTTTTCTCCAGGCACCACCCTGGTGGAGCCGGAGATCCTGACCCGACCGACCGGCCCAATGCCCTGGATTTAATGAGTCCCCGCATTACAACATGATTGTAAGGGTCAGAATCGTAATGACGCAAGGGATGAGCCTATTTGATCCCGCTATCGATCGACCGAAGGGGATCACCGAGGGGGTGGCAAAAGCTTAACACCGATGGCGGGATCAAATCTGGGTGCTTATCGCCGACGAGCGAATGTGTGAATGGGCACCTGCGCAGGACATCTTTTGGCGCACGCTCGCTGCCGATAGCCCCTTCCTCATCATCGTTTGCTTTAGGCTCGCAAGTAAACGGAAGAAGCACATAGCTCCCTTGGTGCGTCCCCGTCTACAACACACCACCGACGAAGAGCGCCTCACTCACCCCCAGACCGACTCTCGTCAACGGACCTTTTCTTCAAGTACGCAAGCCCCAGCACGACCCTAAACATCCACCACCCAACACCAAACCAACCACACACAATGTCCGCCGACAAGCTCCCCGCCGCCCTCCAGGCTACTGAGGAGGACATCCAGCTCCTCCTCTCCGCCCAGTGCCACCTCGGTACTAAGAACTGCGACAAGACCATGGAGCCGTACGTCTTCAAGCGACGAGCCGATGGTAAGTTTGCGTGTGGATTGTATTTGATGGGGTGTGTGGGCTTGGGCGCGGTCGAGGTTGCTGAGAGGATGAGACGGGATGGAGAGAGGGGAGACGGCGTGCGCAGGAAGCAGAGGGAGAGGGGCTCTGGCCGGAAGGGCTGCGACAGCGACTTGGGATAGGCAGACGCGCCTTTGTCGCCAGCTGGTTCTTTGCTGTCAACCGGGCCCAGCCCGTCGCCCGCCGTCCCGCTGCGCGTGACTTCGAGCTTACTTTAGGTATCCACGTCATCAACCTCGGCAAGACCTGGGAGAAGCTCGTCCTCGCCGCCCGAGTCCTCGCTACCATCGAGAACCCGCACGACATCGCCGTCATCTCGGCCCGACCGTACGGCCACCGAGCCGTCCTCAAGTTCGCCGGCTTCACCGGTGCTCAGCCCATCGCCGGCCGATTCACCCCCGGTAACTTCACCAACTACATCACCCGATCGTTCAAGGAGCCGCGAGTGATCATCGTCACCGACCCCCGAGTCGACCACCAGGCCATCCGAGAGGCCGCGTACGTCAACATTCCCGTCATCGCCTTCTGCGACACCGACGCCTCGCTCAAGTTTGTCGACGTTGCCATCCCCACCAACAACAAGTCGCGACACTCGATCGGTCTCATGTGGTACCTCCTCTGCCGAGAGGTCCTCCGACTCAAGGGCACCATCCCCCGAGGCCCCACCGGCGCCAACGGATGGGAGACCCTCCCGGACCTGTTCTTCTACCGAGACCCGGAGGAGATTGAGCGAGAGGCCGCCGAGAAGGCCGCCGCCGCCGCTGCCGAGAACGGCGAGGACGCCGACGCCGCTGCCACCGCCGGCGCCGCCGCCGTCTCCGCCGAGTGGGACGCTGGAAACGCCGCCGACGCCGTCTTCGCCGCCCAGCCCAACGACCAGGCTCTCGACTGGTCCGCCGACGCCCAGACCGGTGAGGACTGGGCCGCCGACCCGGCCCAGGCCACCCAGAACGCCGAGGGCGGTTGGTAATTGTTTGCCACAAAAATGTACTCCTGACAGCCTTTGTTTTGGGTCATACGCACACGCACGAAAAACACATACTCCCTGGATACAACGTAGATGTAACGTATACTCTGCGTACTGCTGCAATGCAAATCTGGATCTGGCTTCACGGCATGTGGCGGTTGCTGTGTGGCGTATGCGATCTGGGCTGGTTGCACGTCCACACTCGGGGTTGACGAGGACGATGAGCACGACGCTCAGACGGGGTGTTCGCAAGCAGTCGAGCCACACGAGGGGCTCGGAAGCGACATCGGCGTAGACCGACGGCCTCGAGTGAGGATCGATGACGAAAGAATTCGACGGACATTCCGGGAATGACGGAGGCGCAATCGCGTTATTCAGCTGAGATTTGCTGACTGAGCACGTTAGAGTATCACTCGCAGAGACTACATATACCGACTGCATACTCCCGATCCCCGGTCTATGAGCCTCCGCCCCATCCGTTCGCTCACCGTCCACTGCAGATCGCCCCTCGCACGCATCGCTGTTCCGACCGTATCACACCTGTGCCTCACTTCGCCCAACGCCTACACGCCCGCCAGCAACCCGGTCCCCAGACGCACAATGTCCTCCCAGTCCGAGCTCCCGCCCTTCCAGCGGCCCGAGTCCCTCGCCAACTCGTCCGACCCCGCCAAGCTCCACCTCTACACCGTCGGCACGCCCAACGGCGTCAAAGTCTCCATCCTGCTCGAGGAGCTGCTGCTCGCGTACCCGGACAACCCGAAGCTGTCGTACGACTTCTCCGCCCTGTCCTTTGCGAACACGGACCAGAAGAAGCCCGAGTTCCTCAAGATCAACCCGAACGGCCGCATCCCCGCGCTCGTGGACGACAACGTGACGGACCCGGCCACCGGCGCGGGGCACAACGTCTTTGAGAGCGCCAGTATCTTGTTGTGGCTGGTGGAGAACTACGACACGGAGAACAAGTTCTGGTTCGACGATAAGCTGCTCAGGAGCAAGGCCCTCAGCTGGATCTTTTTCGCGCACGGAGGAGTGGGACCCATGCAGGGCCAGGCCAATCATTTCTTGTGAGTCGCGGTGTCGTGCTGTGATGGTGCGGTCTTGTCTGCTAGTGGTGCATCTGCAGGACTCTAGTGCGGAGAGGACCACGCGAAGGACTCCGGCAGGGTTGAGGAACTGCCGTTCTGTGCGGCTGGAGACGTTCGGCAGTGAAGGCGGACGGAGAACTAGCAGGCAGTATCGTTCGCCCCGTACTGACGCCCAGCCGATACGCCCCGGAGAAGATCCCATACGGCATCAAGCGATACCAAGAAGAGACGCAGCGGCTCTACACCGTCCTCGAGGACGGCCTCAACGCGGGCAAGGGCGAGTGGCTCGTCGGCGACAAGTTCAGCATCGCCGATATCAACGGTGAGTCGTGGTGTTCCCAAAGAAACCCTTTATGCCCGCGCTAACGCCAGTCTTCGGCTGGGTGAACAGCCACGCCTGGGCCGGGATCGACATCACCCCGACGCCCAAGCTCGCTGCGTGGGTCGAGCGGATCAAGGCCCGCCCGGGCGTGCACAACGGTCTTGGCGTCCCCGAGAGGAGAAAGCCTCCGACGAAGGAGGAGGAGGAGAAGATCGCCGAGGAGGCCAAGAAGTGGATCTTCAAAAAGTAAGGTAGGATCCACGGAGATACGAACAAAAGCGCGCGAAGGGGACGAGCAAGCAGGGTCGTTATCGTATGATACATATGGACCGGCCGGCTGGCCGGTCCGGAGGGGAGGGGTGGTACAGTCTATGATACAATGCGACAAGTCCACAGTCTACCCGCGTCGCTGCCTCGGACGCAGGGTGATCGTCACCTGTGTATGTGGTCTACACCGCCATTGGTGTCTGCAGCCGGCGCACCTGCTCGTCGTGACCTGTCGGATCGAGGGAGGGTTTGCTTTCCCGTTCCCCGTCGCGCGCTCAACCCCACGCTTGGGTGTTGCTGTAGTTGACTATCAAGTGTCCCTCCGTTCCGAAACACTGCGGGTCAGCTTGGGGCATCCCAGGTGTCTGCGCGTTGTACGTCAGAGCACAGCAGGCTCAGGAGTTTCAGAGGGGGCAAGGGGGCTGGAGAAGACGCCACGCAACTCACTCGAAAGAGACTCCCGACCGTATCGTCCGGCGCCGGCGCGAACGCAGCGTTGATATACGTGAACTGGGGTCAGCGGCCTGCCTCATCTCGAAGAGTCGCCTGGCCGCGACGGCCACCTCGCCGATCGGGACCCCTCACGCGGCCAGCAACGGCTGAGAGACGCGACGCAGCCAGAACTCACCAGCGGCTCGCCCGCCTTGAGCCCCAACTGCCCTCTCAAGAACACGATGACCGCCTGAAACTTGTTGCCGGCCGTGATCTTGAACACGTTGTTCTTCATGATCGGCGCCGAGCCGATCGACTTGAAGCGCACGACGACTGGGGTGAGCGCGGCGCAACGGGGCAAGGGTGTGTATAAAGTATGTAGAGCACCGGAGACGTACCCTTTGATGTATCTTTCTGCTTGTATGTCTCGAGGGCGTCTTTGGCGGAGGGTTTGGCGATGGATGCCGCGAGGGAGCGGTCTGTGATGAGCATCGGTGCGCGCGGTTACGCGTCTTCGAGGTGGACGTGAAGATATAACCGAGTCACAGGGCGCCAGAGAGAGATGGGGTGAGGTGATGGCGGTGGGAGACGATGGTGTTCGACGCGTCATAGCGGGGAGAGGGCGAGGGGAGCAGCGCATCTAGCAGTACTGAGGCTGGGACGATGAGAAGGGCACAGACACCTACCTGCATGTTCGTCACCTAATGGTGGCGAGAGCAGATCCGGTATTGGCGCGGACATGTCGGGAAGAGAGAGATAGGTGATCGATGGTTGGAAGACAGGGGGGCGAGGATGGATGGGTGAGTGAATGCCTGCCTGGTCGATCCTGTTGCCGAAACAGGCCGAGTTGACTGCCATCACCCCTTGCCTGCTCTTCCCTCTCACCCATACACCTTTCATCCCTTCCCCCATGGCCGATAGCAGCCGCAACGGTACAGGCAAAATGCCCTCGGACGCCCGCCCACCACCATGGGCCCGCGACCACCCAACTTCCGACACCGGCCGCGATCCCTCCTCGACGGATAGCACCTCTCCGGTTAATGGCCCTTCCACCGCACCCGAACCCGACTCGACCGTCGAATCCACTCCAGACTCGCATGAGCCGCCCGCGTCTGCCTCTGCATCTGGATCTGGATCTGGGTCTGGATCTGGGCCTGGATCTGCTTCTGCATCTGCGTCTACCGCCACAGCAAGCCAAGTTGGTACCCCGGCCGAGCACGACCTGCCGGCGTCGATATCATACAACACTCCGCCGCCGCCGCCGCCGCCGCCGACATGGCAGCCCCCACACTCTGCGTGGTCGCCCACGAACCCCCGGTTGACCCTCCTCTCCGACCTGAAGCGCCTCTCATACGTCCTCTCCCTAGTCCTGGGCTCATCAGCGATCATCGGCCTCTTCTTCTCGACGTTCATCCTCCCGCTCCTGCACTCGACGTTTTCCGCCCGCGGGGTGTTGATGGACCAGCAGAGGGCGCGGTGGGCGCGGCTCGTGCAGGGCCTGAGGGTGTTAAGGGCTAGTCCACTCTTACCGCCCGCGAATGCCAGACCCGGGAAGAAGCAAGCGATCGATCAAGTGAGGACGGGCGAAAAGGACGTCGCCGAAGGACAGGAGCTGGAAACGACGAGGGCGACACAGGACCGCGAACACCGGTCCGGGATCGAGGAGATCCCATCATCAGCTAGCTCCAGCGCGTCCGACACGAGTAAGCCCCGGGGCGGGGGACGGAAAGCCATCGACTCGAAGCCCCACGACGGCACCGCCCAACTCGCCCGAGCGGGCCACGGTCAGACAACCGACTCCAACTCCCCCGCCACCACGCATTCGCACC
>JAHXHD010000810.1:0-29433 GCA_019857685.1 Papiliotrema terrestris
CTGTAAGACTACTTGCTGTACTCTCGGCTTCACCTGCCAACCCTCCACTTGTCCCATCCTTGACGTTGTTCACCCTCGCCCATCTCGTTCCCTAGCACACCGACTGCACTGCAACAGACGGCAAAGGTCAAGGGAAGGAACGCACGTCTGCCAAAGCGGCCCGACTTTCCAGTCTACCGTCAAGACCGCACCTCGTGTTTACCGCCTTTCTCGTACATCATCATGGCCATTTTCAATCGCAAAGCCAACGCCAAGAACGTGGAGAACGATGACGGTGCTCCGACGTCGAAAGAGAAGGTCAAATGGTCCAAGAGGCCCGCCAGTATGTCTCGTCCCCTTGTTGTCACACGTCGATTTGTCATGTCGCAGACGTCACATCGCTCACCGAATAGACACCGCTTTCAAACAGCAGCGGTTGAAGGCTTGGCAGCCCATCCTCACTCCCAAAGCAGTTCTTCCCACCTTGTTCCTCATCGGCATCATATTTGCACCTATCGGTGCACTCATTGTGTGGGGGAGTGGCAAGGTCACCACGATTACGCTCGACTACACGCAATGCGATGCCGACGCGCCTAACGATGGCAGCTACCAAGACATGCCGAGTGGCAGTTACGATTGTGAGTCACGCACATGCAGCCAAGTCAAAGCTGATACCCTAGATGCCTTGTCGTCGTCGTCGTCAGTGTCCTCGATCCCGGCACCAAGGTGGACCTTTAACAACGATTCTTCGCGGCCTGTTGGCGAAGAAGCACAGTGTCAAATCGAGTTTGAGGTTCCCTATGACCTCGGTGAGTGATTGCTACCTCGACCCATACTCATATGGCAGGACCCGGCGTGTTTTTATACTACAAGCTCACCAACTAGTGAGAGTCACTGTTTGACCAAGGGCGCCGCGACTGACGATGCAGCTATCAGAACCACCGACGATATGTGCAGAGCATGGACACTGGACAGCTCAAAGGCGACCGCCGCTCTCTGTGCGTGCCAGGTTGCAATCTCATGATATGCATACTCACCGTAGGTCCGACATTGATGGAGGCAACTGCAAGCCTATCACCTCTGAGGACGGCAAACCTTATTACCCCTGCGGTCTCATTGCCAACAGCGTCTTCAACGGTCAGTCGTGCCAATTGTAACTAGTCTGTATGCTAACGATCAGACACATTCCCATCAGTCACCCTTCTGAATCCCCAGAGTGAGCAATCAGCCAGCATCGAACGCTCACTCCCGCTCACCTTAGATGGTGATCAGAACCAAACGTACAATTTCACTGAGAACGGCATCGCATGGGGAGGCATCGCCAAGAACTACGCTGCGACTCCTGCCTATGACTCGCCATCGGACGTCCTTCCGCCGCCCAACTGGCAAAGACGATACCCGAATGGATACGTGGACGGATTCCCCAACCTCCGAGACGACGAACATTTCCAAGTCTGGATGCGGGTCGCTGCTTTGCCGACTTTCCGCAAGCTTTGGGCCCGGAACGACCACGAGATCATGACAAGCGGAAGGTACAGGGTGTTGGCGAACATGAGTAGGCTGCTTCGACAGAGTAATCGTGGTTGCGGCTGACTTCAGACTATCCTGTCAAGGAGTTCTCCGGCACCAAATCGATCGTGATATCCACCGTGTCTTGGATCGGAGGCAAACAACCATTCCTCGGCTGGGCGTACATCGGCGCCGCCATTCTGTGTGTGGTCCTGGCAATTGCTGGACTCATCAGGCACCTGATCAAACCGCGAAAGCTGGGAGACATGAGCTGTGAGCTGCTGGCGGGTCTCTGTACGGCGGCTGCTGATCTGAAGTGCTGTCGTGGAATCAGCCGACACAGACCGCTACAAGATGAAGGCAAGGGCGAACCGGGTACGGCGATAGACTTGGACTGCGTATCGAATGTATCTGTGAAGTGGACGACACGCACGACTACGAGGACTCTCAGTACCACATGGAAACGCTCCAGCCTGGGCCGTGACCTTCCCCTCTCATCGCGTGCCACCACCCTGGCGGCATCACGAGCAAATCTCCAGGCTCCAGCACAGCTTCCATCGCGAGGGGCACCACGTGTTCGAAGAATAGCGGATGGCGAGCCTTGGTCTCTATTTCATCGTGGTTTCGGAAGATCGGGACTCGAGATGTGTTGTCCATGTACCGATTGATCTCCGTGTCGTTGTCGTCATCATCGTCGTCCACGGATCCAAAAGCGTCCATGTAACTGCTGACAGATGGGGGTGCGAGCCATACCCTTTTCTTACCGAGGACCTGCACGTAGCAGTTGAAGTGCGGGTCGGTATGTGCGGGACTGACGGGGTGATCTCCACTATTACCTATCCACACATTGACGATCGGGAGCTCCGAGTCCGCGACCGGCTGGTATGTCGACTGCGCATCTGGCTCCGGACGTGACCAGACGTAGTCGGGTATTGCAAAGTCCCTCTCGAGTTCCGAAAACTGCCTGAAGAGCGAGTGTTGCGCTAGGTACAGAGGCTCGGTGGACAACGAGTCGGGAGCAGATTCTGGCTCGACATCGTAGCCCACTCTGCAAAGAAAGTCCCTCAAGGGCATGATCTCCTGTCCCCAACCGGCATCGCTGTAGGAACGACCGATCTCTACTGGAACGACTCTGCCCTCGCCGACCGCTGCGAGCAGATAGCGCGTGTCGCCCCATCGGTCCAAGGCTGGCCACGGCGGAATACCCGAAGCCGGATTATTGGCATAATTTCGCACGATGAAAGGGGCCGATGACAGACGGGCGGCGTAGTCGTGCATTGCGGGCGGAGTCCTGATCGGCACAGTGTGCGTTGCGTACATTGAGGCGGCTTTGCTGGGTTTCGAATGCGAGGAGTCTCGCCTGATACGCTTGGTGGGCCGATGAACAGGTGAAGATGGTGAGGATGGGGATGGAGCTGTAGCCGCCAAGCCGAGACGGTGTACGTGTCGCAGAAGGGAGGCGATCCATTCGGATCGATCTCGACCTGTTCCACCTGCGACGATCGTCGCCATGTCTAGCCGTCTTGCGACAGCAAGCCATTGAGCTCGAGGGGTTTCGGGGCCTAAGTGTAACACGTCGAGCGCCGAAAGCAGGATGGATGCGTCGGTATATAGTCTCAGCCAGCACGCCTTCACAGCACGGAAATCGACCGCATTGATGTGATCGTTGGCCAAGGCGAGTAGCGTATCCAGGTGCGATCGAGCTGAAATGATGGTGAAGTGACTAGGGGCTGGATCATCGATTGCGTCCAGAGCCTCCAGAAGCAACCGCGAGGCCGTGTAACCGCATTGCTTCAGATCTGGATGTTTAGATGCGATTCTGCTGGTACGCGTGCCTACCTGTTGTCTCCGGACATGTCTTGTCGTGAAAGTATGAACGAAAGGCGGAGGAAATATCGTTCACAGCAAGTGCAGGCGTCATGAAGAGTAGAGACTGAAAGCTGAAACGCCTTTGATCCTGAAACACAAACAAAACCGATTCTTTGCATCTTTCGTCTGCTCTCATCCGCTACGCTACCCCGAGAACAATCGTACGATTAGATACAGGGTCGAAGATATGAAGCGGAATATCGCCATCCCCGCGACGAAGACTGGCTGTGAGCGGCTGTCGTGCGAGCCCGACTCACCCAATATAACGAGCATGTACACGCTAGTCCTGCTGGACCCGGCTCCGCTGAAAGTCGAGCCGGCATCATTGCCACTAAGGATCAAGCTGGCTAGCAGCGCATTCGATAGCGACCAGAGTAATAGCAGCTATCAAGGTCAGCTTTGTGTGGGCAAACAACTCACGTTGGTCCTGAAGTTGGCCTGAGCATCAGCGTCGAAGTACACTTATTAGAGAAGGATGGGTGACATACGTAGATGTCCTTCTGCTGTTGTTCCGTCATCTCTTTCTTTGGCGCTTGCACATCGTCGTCGACTCGGGCTCGTTTCAGACGGATGTTATCCAGGGCGTCTTGGTACGCTATGTCGATGTCTTGCTGAGCAGAGACGAGCTCCACCTCAACCTGATTGCCTATTCCTTGCACCGCGCCCAGGTCGATTGCGGTTGTGGTGTCGGATCCCTTGGTTCCCCAAGATAAGTCGTGACTGTGCGTCAGATACTCTTCTGTGTACCTTGCTTACAGGTTGGAGTATGCATACTGCAGGTCAGCACTGCTGTGCATCCGATGCCCCACATAACTCACGATATTGAGCTGTGAACGGGAAAGAGTCGTGTTAGTGTGTACGCCAAAGTCAAGCTGAGCACAGAGCTCACAACGTTGATATAAGCTGAAAACATCAGCCTTGAAGAGGTATCGCAGCAAGGACGTACTCGGAGAAAACAGGATGTATTGGGCGAAACAAGTTAGAATATGCCTAGACCGTTCAGCCCAGCCGTTCCAAACAGCTTACCAAGGATCGAGGGCTAGTAGACTTGAGGCAACGAAGACGCCATAAGTCGCGACCAGGGACACGACCATGCGGGCGAAAATCGGCGAATCGAAGTTCTTCACGGCCTGTATCGTACACAGCACGGCGCAAACGAGCATGCTGTTTATGAGCTCCACCTGAGGAGGGGGAGGGGGGGGATCCACGTATACTTACTAGGTTGTCAACAAGGCGAAGAAGTAGATGGCAAATTTATACTTCCACGGTGACCTGCACTCGTAAGTTGTCTGGACTTTCGTATGGGACTTTGACGTACCCCTGTGGACGATTACCCATGGCGAAGATGAAACACGCTACTATTGCGCCCAGATAACCGTACTACCATGAGTGTTGCTTGATGGCTACGAGTAAATCCTACCTGGGTGATGTGGTTCAAGATACCAATGTGAGAGATGTTGAACGCGCTGCCTTCTAAAGCGCTAGTCAGAATGACCTGCGGGATCAGCCGAAGCAGGGATCGGGTTGAATCCTCCTCACGAAGAAGATGTAAAAGTTGGCCAGAGAGAACCAGGTGAAGATCAAATTGAGCGCGTTATACGTCGACTCCACCATCAATGCGGTCTTTCGTATGAACGAGTGATCGCTGCGCCAGATCTGAGCCACGTGGATCAGCGAATAGACCTGCGCGTCAGTTACATGGCGCAGTGCAAGAGGGATGGTTTACAGCGGCGAAGAACGATCCATTGAGCCAGCTACTGTTAGCGGTGACAAAACCCTCTGACCCACCGTCTCCGCTGAGCGATAAACTCGGGTATATTATCTGGACAATCCGTTTCGCCCACAGCTGACTTCACGAACTTCAGCACCCAGTTGGCTTTCGCCTTGGCCCTAGTGGTCAGAGCGTCCCACCTGGATTATGCACATACACAATCTCGAAGCACAAGATACGATCTTCCGCGAGATACTAGGTGATTAGCATTGCCTCCATCATGCACTGTCAAGCGTACCCTGTTGCGTCAGCAAAATGTCAGAATTGTCAGGGAATCAAGCTACGGACATGTTCGCGGTGAAAGTGTCTGCCTTGCCAGTGTTCAGCTTCTCGCCCTGGAAGTATGACGCGAGGGGGCCTTTCCCATCCGCGTTGTTTTGAAGAGCAATGTACTGTAATTAGTCCCGATAAGATCTGGGTCACTCACTCGATACGCAGAAAATGCTCCAGGAAGCACCGTACAATACCCGAAAAGACTCTCCATTGGCTTGTCCAGAATGTTTGACATCTTGTACTCGAAACACTGTGCGGCGACTGTTCTTCAGCATCAGTGTACGACCTTGAACGTACCCAGTGGGTTGAGCAATCCTAGCCAGGTCTTCCCCTTGAATGTTGCGATTTCCCCACAAGCGCCCCCAACGTTCGAGTTTAGGTCGAAGGCTTTCCAGAGGTGATATAGTGATTTCGCTTCTGGGCGAGTGCCGACGTCCAGCAGAATGCAGATGTTGGGCTGCGAGTAAGCGCATGCAGATTTAAAGTCCATCCACTCACCGAGAGCAGCGGGGCAAACGCGTTGAAAAACCAACGGTGACTGTTGATCTTCTTTGCCTGTACGTCAGCGACATGTCCGCCAGAGAGAGACGATTGTATTCTACATTCTTCTCCTTCATGCAGAAAATAATTTGACAGGGAACAATCCCTTTGTCTGGATACTTGAAGTGCAGATCGGGGTCCAGAGCGAAGCTGGTGGTGTACTCAAAGACGTGAGCCGTGACAGGTTTATCCTTGACCATGTTGGTCATGGCGCCTGTAATCAGCACGGTCCACGACTTGAACCAACCTTCTTGATACACCCCGAGTGCGGCAAGGCAATCTAGCACCCTAGGATTCACTGCTTTACGCCCGTCGGCGACGATGCAGACTACGACCTGTTTGTTAGTGAACCATGACCAAGTTTACGCTTGCCTTTTGCCAGCCATCCTTGCCCCAGACTCGCGAGTTCTTTCTTCCGCATAAGTGCGCGATGTTCTTCATGACACCGTACAACGTGCGGCAGAATAATTCCGCATCTTCGTTATACATCGTGATCACAATAAACAACTCGGTCTGCCGAGGGGGGTTGCACACGTTTTGACGCAGACGAAGCCCAGATCCAGGAACATCGTCCGGGTCGGTCAAAATGGCTGTGTACCTGCGGTCAGCGTATGCAAGGCTGATTACACCTACCGTGTGCTTTTCTGCTCTTCCACGCCTTTTACGGGCAAGAATTGCGCAAGTCGGGTGGGAATGGGCATGTCTACTGCAAAGAATCCATTTTCATCGAGCGTCGCCTTCTGTTTGATTCGTCGATGCCCAGCAGCGTTGTGCGTTCGGCGACTCACGCGACCCATGGGAGCTGGGCCGAAATGCTGAGTGGAAGAGGCCAACAAGTGCGGCTCGTTGCCCTGCGTTGACGGCGCAGTAGTCGACGTAGTGGGGCTTTGCACGTGGATGGAAGGCGTCGCGGAAAGTCTTCCGTGATAGGGCATTTGCGAGATATCGCCGTCTTCGGAATGATGCTTCTGATCCCAAGAGTGGACCCAGCTTGACTTTTCGTCATAGTCGTCCCTCTCCTGCCCCAGAAGGGCTTTTTCGTCGTCCTCGTCTCGGTCATACGGATTATAGTCGTTTCGAACGGATACGTCTAATGTTGGTGACGGAGATCGCGACAACCCCCTTAGACCGTTGGGGCGGGCGCTTGGACGGACGACCGAAACGGGGATCATCCCGACAGCGAGATGTGGATGATTGGGATCACTTGGTGGTAGATAGGCAGGGAGGGGCTGGGAGCTTGGCCGGTCATCGCCTCGTGTTCGAGCAAGAGCGGCTTCGAAAAACGGCAGTCTTGATGCGGCGTTCACCGGCGATGGTGCGGGCAAGGTAGGTGATATCGTTGTATCCTGAGGATAGAATGAGTCGGTCGGATGATAGGGCCGAGCTGGCCCCGAAGGTCCATAACCGACGAAAGAAGGAGGTCGGTATGTATCAGAAGGCTGAGGAGAAAACGTGGTTTCGTATGGCGGGGCCGGGGACAACCTTTGGGCATGGGAGAAGTCATGTCGAGAGTCGGACTGAGGATGTTGAGAGACGGTGGTCGGTCGAGGCAAAGGTGAACGTCGAGATGATTGCATGATAGAGAGGGGATGAAGGGTGTACACACAGGAGCAAAGTGCATGCAAGTAGTTGTTTTGCTTGTGATGTGACTGTTGTTGCTTCTTGTTGTTGTTTACCGAGTGGGTCCCTCATCAGGGAAAGAGAAAGCATGCACGTCACAGATTACGTAAGGTGCCTGGGCCAAGCTTTGTTTGGGCTTCGGGCCCGTCTTTGTTGTTGCCCGACAGAGGGAGATCCCATCTCTCCAGACCGGGGCACTTCATCTCATCATCTTGCCAACTTCACACCTTTGACAGTACAAACTACAGCATGACGGCTGTCGTTAATCCGGAACCACGTGATATGGTCCCCCTGCACTGCCTCTATTCTTTTCCCCCTTTCCCTCGTCCTCCGCCCGGCGGTGGGCCCCTGTCGTTCAACGACTTTTCCCCCCATGGCCTGATCCTCCAAGCTGGTCCATCGCGGCTCGCTCAGAGCTCCCCACACTCAGACAACGCTCTCGAAGTCCTAAAGCTACTTGATGTCGCCTCGGAATTCGACCAAGTTAGCGAAGGCGGCCGGCCTGATCATCAAGCTCGACAGCGCTCGGCCCCAACTTATACCGTGAACAGAGATGGACTAGCGACCATTCGACCGTGCGATGCATGGCTGATCGGTGATCCACTCGCTCAATGGGAGGAGCCGGCGTGCTCCTCCATCTCAAGCTATGATTTGTGAGTCTGCCGAAAGCCTTGCGACTGCGCAGGATCTGCTCTAACAATAAGGAGTACCGGGCCTTTCGCTCGTTGTAAGGCCTTCGACCTGTCCATGACCACGAAACTGACTTGACAGTGATGTCCGCCGTGCGGGATTTTCGCGCGTCTCGTTCCGCATCTTTCGATCGGCGCCGTGACAATCAGCTGTACCATCGAGTAAGCATTCTGCCATGTTCTATATCGAGTGCCGGGAAAAAGCTAAGCACAAGATGCGTCGCGCCTTTGGCCTATACACTGACCGAGAAGACGACAAACCCCATTGGCATGGCGCGTTCGAGCCGGACGTATGGAAAGACCGCTGCGATTCCGAGGAGTCATGTGTCCTTCTTACTCGCCCGGTGACAGCCGTCCGAGGATTTTTGGAAACGGCGCGTCGCGCAGCTGAGGCAGGATGGTAAGCTCAGCGATGATCATGAAGGTGTCGTTGATGGAACGTAGGGACTTCGAACCAGCCCTGCAACTCGCCAGCAAGTCACAAAACATGCTGGGTGTACATCGTTAACGAGCCAGGGATCACATCTGCGTTCCTGACATATGTCGACTATCACCAGGTCCTCCCGGACATTGCCAGCTTCACCGCTGCGGTTGACCTGGCCCATCAAGCCCCTGTTCGCCTTCGGGACGCCAAAGATGTGGAGGATGCCCTTTGCTCCCCCTTCAGCTGGAATCGCGCGGCTTGGACCATGTGGGGCGGCGTTCACGGAGGACCCGAACGAGGTGGCCGAGAAAGGGAAGACCACCGACCCACCATCAAGGCAGAGGAATTGGTTGCAGACGACGGGGGCTGGTCAGTGGAAACTCGTGAGATCTGCGTGAGCCACGTGTTGCGAGCCATTGATCATAGCCCCGGACCATCGCCCGGTGGCTGCAACAAAGGCAGAAGGTTAGACCCGAAGGCGGAACATTACCAAGAGAGCTGCTGACCGCAGTCCTTCCGTATGTAGCCTCATATTTGTGGCCCGCCGATGCCGATCAAGTGCGATTGAGAGAGTACATGCCTTACGCACGGAGGCGAGTGACACACATTCTGCCGCCCAAGGTCAATTCGTCCACCAGCTCTTCCAGCCTCGACGCGGCAATGTACCGCCTTTCACCGAGCCGGCTTCTTGGACCCGGGAGGAAAAATGGAAGAATCGACCTCGTTTCACAGATGAGGGCACCGACGACGAAGTGGATTTCTTGGCCCCTGTCGTCGAACCGAACGTCGCGACCGCTTTCGAAGAAGAAGTCGCATCAATCGCCGAGCCCCAGAGTCTCGAGATTCTTATCGAGGGTACTGCCCTCGACCTCGGCCGCTTGGACTCTTACATCGGCATCGAGCTTCGGGGCAGATGGGGCCTGGTGGGCTCCGCGAAAGAACACACCGGCTGGTGGATCTTCAAAGCCAAAGACTGTGCGTTGCAATCACAATCCCGCCATGACTCTGAATAACTGACCTGTAGTCGTCCTGCCCAGCTTTTGGCAGAGAGCTTAATCCTGCCGAGGCCATCCTGTTGTGTCCCTCACCAAAACGGGCGTTCATGCATATTATACGAGATTCGAGCCACTGTCTGCCAGGCTTGCGTAGACACTTGCCGTTGCTCACTGCCAACTCTGCGGATCGTCGACGCCCGCCTTCTTCCAATACCTCATGATCGCACCAGTGGTGCTTGTTCCTTGCGAGTTGATAGAGACGGGAACGGGCCGACAAGACGTTCGGCAAGTTTTTCCGTCGCCCGCCGGGTCGTCGGAAGCTTGGTGCAGCCTGTCCTCGTTTGGTCTATCTTAGACAATCTGTGAGGAAGTCATTCGTTGTTCCTCGATGGAGGATCTGGTCCGAGTAGAATACCGAAGGTCGAAGTTGTTGTCGGGGACTGATGTAGCCAACGTGACGGATGATAGATAGGGCCACGAGCGATGCAAGTACTACGAACGAGCTGACTGCTAATCAACGATCGCTGAGGTTCTTTGTACAGTAAGGATTTCGCGTTATTTATGTCCTCCAGCGCCTGCCTACCTTCTCCGACCTTCCGCGGTCTCACTCTACGGCCGCTGCCTATGTCCGAGGACAGTGTCAATTTTGCCCCGCGACCTCATTTGCTCCCCATAGAACCTCAAGGCGGCGGGGTATGACGGAAGTCGGTTGGGACAGAAACGGAAACGTACCTAAGTCGTGGAAAGTCAGAGACGCCCTCTGCCGAAACGTAGAGCGGCGTCAGCCCAACATCGAAACCTGTTCTAGTTTTCATCTCGTCATTCAACTCTGGCTCTCGATTCTGATACGGGTCAGGATGAATGTCCCAGCCCGCCAAATTTTTCGCCGGGTTGTTTTCGTCAAATTTGGCATATCTCCTTGATTGTAGCCATGGAAAATCGTTGGAGCTAGGCTGTATAGGACCGGGGTAGCTGCATCGTTGATTCTGCAAGTTGAGGACGGCTTTGCCTTACCTCGTCTGCGCCAGCACACTGGTGGAAACTGAGGTTCAGGAGCTTTCGAAAACCGACTCTAGGGAGCAAGCTTGCGTGGTGACAAATGCCTCTGCTCAATACAAAGACCACAGGGTGGCTCATAAAAAGAAGAGAAACGTGCAGAACGAGACGGTGCGATGGCCGGAGGCACGAGATTCACATGCAGCACAGTCTTCATGAGACACACGCGCTATGTATCTCGACAGGACTCACTTCCTCAGTGTTCTTGCAGCGACAGACCGATCATCGCCCACTGTTACATGACAGAACTCAGGGGGGTGATCAAGAGCAGAGGGCGGGGCAAAGGTCGCGGCGGCGAGTACTTTGAAAGTCTTTTGCGGCTGATTGTCACTGCGTCCACTGATTAGCCGAGAACTTTCCGACATAATCAGTAACAAGTGCAAGATGCCGCGAGTCTGCAACGCGTTGTCCAGGATGCATCACCAGCTCTTGAAGGATGCCTCGGCTCGCGTTATACTTCTACGACAGCGGATCTCTACGCAGCTCTCGGCGCAAAGGGCACAGAAGCACCCGCAACCGGCAATTACGCCTCTGGGTGTGAACGCAAATCTATTGCCTCCAATCGCGCTGAAGAAAGAGGTGCTGGGCAACAACGCATACGAGCATCTGAGCATCGCCTGCTCGAACCTAAAACAATGCAGAGCTTGCGGAGGAGCTTTGCGAATGGTGACTTTCCATGTGGGGCAATGATCTTTGGACCAATCGTCGACCTCCTGATGGTGTCTTGACTTGTGGCTGCAGCTCGCATATATACAAGCCGGATCGCGCACAGCTCGTTTGTCGTTCACGATCCCGAGACACGAAATGAGTGTGTGAGGAGCGAAAGTGTGAAGTGGTAAAAGTCTTGTGCATCTTGCCGGGTGGCATGAGTCGGTGGGCTACCTACGCTTTTGCAAGGTGCACAGGACCCTACGAGTGGTCGAAGACCAGCTCGCAACATTTTCCCCATGAATGGCGACCGGTCAAGCCCGACTCATCGCATTGACGTCGACCGGTTGCGCCAGAAGGCGCACCAAAGCAAGTCCAAAAAATGGCAAAATAAAAAGTTGCCGACCCTCTTGCAAGTCGCTTTCAAGTTGTAAGGTGATAATTCAAAATGTCCCAATGACTAAAAATATCGACAGGGCTTGGGAGCTTTTAGGGCGCACTTCAGATTGTGCAACAATCAGCCAAATTGTCCTGTCGTCCCGTTTCATTTGGTAGTACCGTGAGAAACTTGTCGAACGGTGGTGAACGGGCCACTCTGCGGCGCCGAAGGTTTGGGGTGTGCGATACAGACGGACAGACAGACGACGGAGAGGGCGAGGACGAGGTGTGAGGGGAAAGAACGTTCAGACCGATCGGCATGTCCCAAGTCGCCGTGAAGGCCCGTCGCTCTAACGTGCATGCACGCCGTAAAGGTTCCCCGGTGCTATCGCTCGAGAAACAAGCTACACACAAGCTTTTCAGGTCTGAATAAAGTTTGTGCGCCACTCATGCGAAACCGACGGAGGGCGAGGGCATTTTCGGCGTGTTGCCTTACCTACGGCAGACCGAGCACGCGGACCAATTGAGAGACAGTCAGTCACGCTTGATAGAGATGGACGACCATCGACGGGCATTGTCGTGCGTTTTCCTCGATGCCGGGGAAGGAAGCGGTCATGAGGGGGCACGCATGTCGTTGACAGTGAACCCGAGGAAAGGGATGAATGCCATTCGATGGAGTCTGAAGAAGTAACCGGTGAGTCTGAGAGAGCCGCCTCTTGGCCCTGTGACTTTTGGCAACGTTTGTAGGTAAAGTCACTTCACGAGTCCCCCGGCTCCCTGACACCCATACGATCAAAAGATTTGAGTGGACGAAGCTTGACGATGAGCACGGAGTGCGCGCGGCACACCTGTCATAGAGATGTCAATGACCTGTGTGAGTCGGCAATCAGGGGAGTTGGTGCGTCACGCGGGGGAGTTCCTAAGGATTAATCATCCCATACACCGATGTCACAAACTTGATCGTGAGGCGATACATGTCAAACGCAGAGGGATACAACTTGGTCGTCTATGTCGTGGGCGGATATTCTACTCGGAGGCGAGTACCTTGGCGAGATCACCCTAAGAACTCGAACTCAATGCTTGGTCTTTCTCGGTGGGGGTAATGTCGATGTAGTGATCATCCAAGGACGGTGACGAGGGGCTTGATCGGTCGGACGGCGAGGTCGAGGAGGAAAAGGATATGAGTGACGCAAAGGAGGATCGGCCGGAAGACGGGAGGGCATGGTCGTGGAGCTGGCGTCGGCGGTGTATCTGCTCGAAACAAGGACAAGGAAACTCACCTGGCGACCTTCGGCCGAGTGGGGATATGGCTCGTTGAGCGGATGTTTGGTGGGTGGGGGAGACCTTGGGATGCGTTGTTGTAACATGGACAAGTGAAGGGTGCGAGCGATGCCTGTGGGATGGTGAGCTGAGCGCATGAAAGGAGAAGAGCGACATACCGTATGCCACAAGGTCGAGCGCCATGCAGAATGTGAAGGGGATGGCCAAGAGGAATGCGGCTAGCCTGCAGAAGAACGGAATCTGGGCAGGTCAGCGGGGGTGTGGGTCGGAGCGAGACAGTCCCCGCACGTACGTAGGTTAACCAACCGGTCAGCTGGGGCTGTAAGACTGAGACGAAGGCGTCCATGTTATCGCGATCTAGTGCTTCCCAGGATCAAGGAGGTGTCATGGTTGAGAAGGAGAAGAGATGAAGATGATGGAGCGGAACAATGCGTGGGAAACATGGCGAGCGCGGAAGGCTCGGCGGTCATCCCCGTGCCTGGCTGTGCATTGGTCCGGGTGCAGGTGTAAGGTATCCATGTAGACTACTACGTTTCAAGCTTTGCGCTGGCATCCCATTGCGTCCCTTGCAGTCCGTCTAGCTTGGACAAGGGATGTTCTGATCGCGCCGACTCCAGCAATGCTGACAAGCTTGGGTTCTCGGCTATCGCGGTCTGGTGTTGTCAGCACGATATCGACCTGTCCATGCTCGGCTCACCTTCAAGCATGCATTGTATTCCCGCCAGGCAGATCCGCAGTTCCTGTCGTACTCTTCTGCTTTGATCTGGGCGCGAGTCTTACCCTTGGTATCGATGGGCGGGAGTTGAGCAGGGACGTGCTGAAATGTCGGCGATTCGTCGGCAGAGGTGTCCGGAGAGGTGTTCGCCGAAGGGTATTCGCGGCGTCGAAAAGCAGATGACCAGTTGGTCACTATCCGCTTACGCATGCTTTGGTCCGCGACGACCTCGACTTGGGGGACGCCAGGGCTGGGGCCGGGGGCGGGTTGTCGGGAACGACCGGTAGCGTCGAGAGCGGGTTGCAGATACCCTTCAAACCAGGCGTTGAAGCATGCATCGTAGCGTTGTTTGATGGGCGTACAGGCGGGAGATAGCGATCTGAGGGTTTGCAGTCAGCGTTATGATTGCGAGCGGAACGCTCTGTTGATCGGCTCACTCCATGATTCGGTAGGCTGTGGACGATGATGAGTGTCGAGTACCGACATTTGACCGGCCATGGCCGACGGACTTAGGGACAGCAGCATCATATTCATTTGCGTCGCTCGTTGATTTCTCTACGTATGTCAAAGTCTAGTGTATATGACAACAGCTGCGTCTCTTCGCGCACCAGCTCCCACCGCCGGTCGTTGGCTCTCAAGCACTTGCGCAATATCGCCTGGTATGCCGCCGCTGATGGCCGCATATCTTCTGCCTTCATCTTTTCCAGGTAATAGAAGGCATCCTCGTACGTGTCCGGTAACAGACATAATTGAATAAGCTTTTCGTACGTTTCGGCAGTCGGTGCGACCGCGGCGGCCTGCATCTCGGACAGGACAGTGTCGCCAAGTGGGCGGTGTTCCGCTGCGATGCAACCGTCCAAGACCGTGTTAAACGTATCGATGTCGGGCTTCAGGCCGAAGTCGGGAATCGCGGCTTGAGTCGCTCGTACGCGCCGCAAGTCTTTTATCCGAGCACTCGCCAGAATCAGTGCGTTGATCGAAGCGAGGTCAACCGGCTGGCCAGCCTTGTGCATATCTTCAAGCCCATAAAAGGCCTGGTCGATGAGTTCGGGGGAGGTGAGCACCGCGGCGATGGGCTCAACCGTGTTGATGGTCGGTACCAAGTCGTTTGCACGGATTGAGCTTACGACTCGGAAGGCTTCCGGTACTTGTCCCGCAGCAACATAGCACTCGAGCAAAGCGGCAAGATGGTATTCCTCTACCGATGCGCCCAGATTGCCAAGCGCAGCGAGGGCTTGAGTCGCAAGCTGAGGGTGACCTGCACGTGCTGCGACGTCTAGTACGCGGGAGATGAGTCCAGAGTCGGGCGCGTATCGTTTGGATCGCGTGACGCGGGTCCAGCTGGCGAGCACTCCGTCGAGCTGGGTGATCAGCGCCACGTCGCTAATACGGGGAGCTTACATAGTGGCGCTCTGCGCTGACAATGAGGATGTCTATCCAGCACGGCAGATCGACTGACAAGGAGAACACGTCCTCAATTCGCCGAACTAGGTCGATGGCGAGACGAGGCATGCCCCACTCGCAGCAGGCACGGACAGTGTGGCGTATCAGTGAGGTTGAGGGCTGCAGTTCGCGGTCGATCATCTCGAGCACAATGTATACGAGCTGCTCGGGATGTTGTGGGTGAGAGGTTTGGGTAGCCAGCGCTTCATAGAGATCTGCCGGGTGGTTGCCGTCACGGATGGCCTGGACCAGCAGGGATGGGATGATGCTGGGGTAGTTTTTGGTAAACTAGAGGTGAGTTTGGGCCGTCGTGAACGAAACGTACGTAGGAGATGTACGCCAAGGCGTCGGTTTCGAGGGACAGTCGCGCGCCGTCTGCTTCGGCAATAGCGGTCATGACGACGTCGAAAGGCAGCGAGTCGATCAGGCTCTCATCGAGGCGAGATGCGCGGATCTGAGATGGGAGTGGGCGCTCATGTCTGTCGGCATGTTTGACAGCCTGCTTGAAGATGGCAGTGTACGCTTCTGTCTGGGGACGAGTGAGGCGCGTTCGGCTTGAAAGTGATTTGAGAGCGTGAGCCAGAGTGTCCTCGCCCGGGCGAGCCTTGTTGTCCCATCCGCCGGCGCGGCGCGCTCGAGTAGTGGAGAGCGTTCGCGAGGGGGCGGGGAATGATCGAACAGCGGATCGAGTAGCTGCCCGCATTGCAAGCAGATGGTTGAGGTTGTGCATAGGAGGTCGTATGTAGGGGGGGACGAAGAAAAGACGGCGCCCAGGGGGGGGGTAATGTGATGACGTGGGAAAACAAACGATGTTATCAGAACGCGCGCGAGTGCTCTCACATCTCACCGCCTCGAACCACACCACCACGCACGCACGCACGCGGCCAACAAAAGCACAGAACACTGCACAACCTTCGTCATATCCTATCACTCGCCCGACATCATCCACCTTGCTCGTCTCGTTCCGTCATGGCCCCTCCCGTGGTCACCTTGACTGCACCTCATTCCCCCACCCGAGCCCGGTCTGTTTCCCAACCCATTCGAGAAGACGTCGCCACCGATTTTACCTACCCTTCGCACACCCATGACCCACGTCAATCCATCCTGCGCGCGCAGTCTTCGAATTCGGTCCTAAGGGCGACGGCGGCGGCAGCGGCTGGTGCCAAGAATGGTGATCAAGGCAGTATGTCGAGGGCCAAAGGCCGGGCGCGCAGTTCGAGTTTGGTCACCGTCACGGAAGTAGGCGGGGATGAACCCGAAAATGTCGTCGACCGTCTAGGCGTAGGCTCCAATGAGAATGCCGCTTGGGTCAATGCGCCGGGTGAGTTTACGATACAGAAGCACGCTGACAATGTAGGCGCGTGGGCCATTCATATCGTGTTGATCTTGCTGGCCAAGGTGTTGATTGACGCGATCCCGGGAATGACGCAAGATGTCAGCTGGACCATTGTCAATCTTGGCTACATGGCGGTGAGTTGGACCCACATCGGCGTCACTGACCTGCAGGCATCATTCCTTATGTTCCACCATGTGACCGGCGTGCCTTTCGAGTCGACGTGAGCTGGGCACCGAGCGCTGGGAACTCGTGGCTAATGTTCAGGATGACCGCGGGAGGGGCGTACGACGAGTTGACATTGTGGGAGCAGATTGATTCGGGCGCGCAGTATACTCCGGCCAAAAAGTGGCTCACGAGTGTGCCCATAGGATTGTGAGCGAGTCTGCGAACGGTCACCGCGCTGACGGCTCAGATTTCTGATCTCGACGCATTATACAAAGTACGACTACATTCTCTTTGCGCTCAACTTTGCCGCCCTTGTGTTTGTCCTGTTTCCAAAGCTACCCATTGTGAGTGCGCTGCATGCTGGTTGTGCACGTGCTGATGACAGCTGCACCGACTTCGGTTCCACTTCATGTCTCCTTATAATGCCAGCAATGATATCCCCACGCCTATAGTATCGAGACCGCCCTCGCCAGGGCGAAACTAGATGATGACGTTATGCATTATGTACAACTGGTAGAGCGTCTACTCTTGGGTCGCGGCGTCAACAGCAGCGTCCAGCTCCTTCTCCTGCTTCAAAGGGTCGACATCCTTGTTGGATGATCGCGTGTAGCCCTCCGAGTCGTCCAGAATTTCTCCGCCGCCGATGGTGTCCTTAAGTCCGTTGACCTCGTCTGCGATGTCAGTAAAGAGGGTAGATGGCGGCTGATCCACATACCCTTGGAGATCGTGCCGGTGGCCTCGGAGTCGGCGGCGGCCTTGTCCTCCTTGTCGGCGTCGAGGTTGGAGTAGGCGACGTCTCGGTCAGACTTGGGGACGAACAGCTCTTCGTTGGAGGACATATTGATTATGATTGTTCAAGACAGATGGTGGGGCAAAGAAAGTCGGGGTGTTGTTGACATCAGACAAACTTCATGTCACGGTATATATATGTGACCGAACCTCATGTCCGGTGACGTCGAAGATTGGGTCATCTGCTGGTGACGCAAAGGAGAACAAGGGTAAACAAAAGCGCTATCGAGCCAAGGAGGAGTCGTGTGTGTCGATTGATTCTTTCCCGATCTGACAAAGCTGTCTGTATGCATCGAAACATTACTGTGTCTGTGATCAAAGACGCGTTGCGATCGGAATCGGTTTGTGATTCCGGCCGATCGAATTCTCTCGTCATCGCTTTTCGTCATTTTTGGTTGGTTGGCATGGGGTACAACAATTACACCGGCGTCCACTACTTGTGACTCGATTTCTTGATCAACCGCTGCTTCTCCGATTTGGACATTTTCTGCTTGCGCCGTTCCCGCTGCTCCTCCTTGACGGCTTTTTTACGTTCCTGCCGTGAGTGCGGTTCTTACAAGGCGGGACGCACCTTCTTTGTCTCCTTGTCTTCGTGGCGGAAGCCGCGAGGTTTGTCCTCGTCCCCTCCACCGCTCGAAACGACGTCGGCGTCGGCGTCGGCCCCGTCGACGCCGGCCGTCTCGTCTTCATGGTCATGGGCAGCCTCATCGCCGTTGATTTCCTCGTCGTCGAAACGCACACCACGTGCAAGTGGCTCGGTCAATGAATCCGCTTCCGCCACTTCCCGCTTCAGGCCTGCGATGCCGGCGTAGATCAGTTGATCCCCCTTGCCTGCTTTCACAACCTCGACATCGCGTTCCGGGTCGTAAACTTCGGCTAGGGATCGTGGTATGTACGACGACATGAACACGGCATCGTCGTCGAGATCGTCCGAGATCTCACGATTGCGGATATGGGCCAACAATTCGGCTTCGTGGTCGGGTAATGCAGGGTCGACTACGAAATCCCACATGCGCCTCAGAGACAGCATGTTGGGGATCCCTTGGCGCGCAAAGAAATCCTTGACATTGCGTATGTCTGTTCGCAAAAAATCGTAGCTCCGTGGATGGTCGCTCTCGACCGATTGCGAGACGTCGATGATGTAGATGTGCGACTGGTGCCACCTCAGATGAGCTCGGCTTCATAGTGTGACACTTACAGGACATTGTACTCGCTCAAATCTGCGTGGACCAGCTTGCATGTTTGAAACATGCGCCGCATGGCCACAAGCATCTCCACGTAGGCCTCGCTCCATTGTTGTTCGTCGAGCGCCGCATCCCGCAGACGTGGTGCCGCGCTGGCGGTTAACACAGCGCAAAAAGATGGGACTTACGTCGCGCCGCCGAGAAACTCCATGACAAGCACATTCTCCTTGCAGTCGAAGACTCGCGGCGTCCGGACACCGCCCTGCTCTAACCGTCGCAGATTCCGCAGCTCTTTCTCCGCCCACACGCGGATCATCTTCCGAGGGTTCTTCGACGACGAGTATTCTCCCTTGAATCGGTGTTCACCGACGATATACGCCTGTCTCGACTTGAAGGCGAGGATGGACGTCCGGTAGATCTTGACCGCGACGGCTGAGGTATCGGTTTGGGCGTAATACACGTTGGCCTGGGATTAGAGAGGGCGACAAGCATGACTCACCTCTTTGCCAGTGCTTATGCAGTGCTCCAGCTTGCCGATGATGCCTCGGTTGACAAGTCCGGCCAAGACCAGACGGGTCCGCGAGTCCAGCACGCCCTCCTCGGTCGCACGGTCCGCCTTGTCTTTGTCGTGCGACGCGGCTTTGGGGTTCGTGGCGACGCCGCCTGCCAACACAGACGGGTGCGATTTCTTCCCCTGGACGATGTTGACGTTTCTGGTAGGTAACGGCGGCTTACCGGGACCAGATGACACGGCAGCGTGATGTTGCCGCAAGCGGTTGTAGTGTTTTGTAAAGTCTGCCATGAGTGCGTGTCTCTCGTGTCTGTTACTAGACCCACCTCCATCGGCCAGCTCCCAGTCTTCATCGTCCACATCCCACGTCTCGTCGTCGTCGTCGTCGACTTCGAGCGCAACCTCGGACCCCTGGTCCAGCTCGTCATCACTCCAGACGGGCTCCTCTTCGCCTTCGGACTCGACGACGCTTGAGCCACTGGATCCGCTGGCCGAAGCGACACGCTCCAGAGGCACGTCCTCTGCGATGAGCGGCTCGTTGGGGGCCGGCTCATCGATGTATGATTTGCCGTCTTGCCTAGTGGACATGTCGAATGGTCGAAGTTGAACTTTTGGTCAAATTAGCCGAGTGGCAAAATACGCGTGTTGAGTGGCGAACCGCACGTGGGATTAGGCCGAGGTGGGTATATTGCCGCTTCGAGCAGTGTGTGTGACGTCATGGTGTTTTTGGGTGTCAGCTGGTGCGCCCATGCCCAACAACCAACGACGTCCAGCCACGGTTGATTGGTTCATTCTTGCATCTTGACCCTTGACATCCATTCAACCATCGCAACCATGTCGCCTTTGCCAGAAGTCCTTTTCAACGTCGCCAGGAACCCCATCTTTGCGGGTAGGTGACGCGATGCGTGTGTGAGCTCACCGACACAGTCGGTCTGCCCATCGGGCTCGGCGCCCTGAGCGGTCTCGTCACTGGCCAGACCTCGCGCAGCAACTGGTTCACCGTGAGTCGGACCCTTTCGGACCCTTGGGTGCAAAGCTTATGACCAGACCATGTCGCCGCCCCCTGGTAACCCGCCCAAGGAGGTCTTTGGACCGGTGAGGAGGCAGCCTTTTCGGTGAACTGACTGCCCAGGTCTGGACCGTCCTGTACGGTCTCATGGGTTACGCCTCCCACTTGGCTGTTAGGTCGTTCGACTCTGCCGTGACTCCGCAGGGAACGTAAGTGCGAGCTGGGAAGGGGCTTGCTGACAGCAGCGCGCAAGCAGACCAGGCATTGCAGCTGTACTACGCCCAGCTTGCGTTGAATCTGCTGTGGACTCCGCTGTTCTTCGGGGGTGGGTCGGACGAGCAGGGCATCGCTGACCTGCAGCCAAGCAGAAGGAAATCGCCCTGGGCAACCTCCTCGCTTTGACGGGTACCGTGACTGCCATGACCGTGAGTGCTAAGTGTCGGGTCTGGGCTCACGCCCAGGTCAAGATGCACAACCTCAACACGCCGTTCAGCACGACGTGGTTCCTCGCGCCCTACTGCGCCTGGCTCGGATATGGTGAGTTGCGGCGGTGAGGACTGACGCTGACGAGTGCAGCCACGTACCTCAACGCGGGATACGTCTTCCTCAACCGAGACCGACAACACTAGGCTTTAATAGTCTCTGCTTCGATAGCCCCTGCCAAGATGAATGTATTAAGATATTAGGACGAGATCTGGCTCGCTAGTCCAAGCCAAAGAGACCGCTTTGAAATGTTGGCCCGGCGCCAACAACCTGAAACCAGAGGATGAAACCAGATGATTACCTCGGCGGGGTGGCAAAATTGGGCGTGGCGACGGTGTTGACCCATCAACGCGTCAGACGCGCGCGCGTTGAATCAACAACAATAACACATCGACCCCCTCTTCTCGTCGACAACACCACAGCGTTGATGCGATGAGCAGACCTGGGCCGTCTCTCAGCATCAAGACCAATCCCGCATCCTCCAAGTCACGCTCGTCTCCCGTCAAACCCGCGCCGGGTCTCCGGCTGTACGACTTACCTACCGCCCTCGAATCACCTGGAGTCAACCCCAACCCTCAACGCCGAGCCCGGCCAGGCGGACTCGCAGCTTTGCCCTCGGACCCGGACAGTCGGTCGGTATACACCTCGTCGGATCGCCATTCGCAATGGACACGCGCATCGGTCAACGGCGCGAGGTCAATAAACAGTCCCACCCGTGAAGATGGCCCGACCCACGAGGTGAAACTCGGCGTGTCCACTCGCGCTAACGGTAGTCCCTTGCCCTCTTTGCCCACCACTGCCGGGAGTTTTACCTCGCCTCGACACCCCCACCCACCTCTGCAGCCTTCATCTCGTCAACCCTCGCATCCTTGCCCCGCGCCCATCGCCCCATCTACGCCAAACTACAAGCTACGCTTCGCTCTCTCGCCCATCTGCATCACCTGCGCGTCCGCATCACCTCGTTTCACGCCTTGATTTCGTCGACGTACGCTTCGGGATCTCTCACCCCCGCATCACGTTCGGCACTTGCTGGTCAAAACGCCCGACGGGAGCGCAAAGAGAAATTTGCCCAGTTTGTCACGACGTGGTGCGCCGGCGGTACCGAGCCTTTCTTCAAGGGGCTCTGGGCGGTGATGAGGGTGCAGAGTCGAGGAGATGTCCGAAGGGGAGGCGGAGGGGGGTCTCGTGTAGTGTGGGAGATTGACGACGCCGTGTTTTTGGAGTCTGGGTGGGTACTGGTTCCACGTCCCCGCTCATCGCAGCGGTCTCGAGTTCATGCACGAAGCAGTCATCGTCCTGAAGGGCGTTCTCGGGTTCACGGATCAGTCGTTGAGCTCCCCACCGACGCTCAAGCGCATACGTACTTTACCAAAGGCATTCTCCGAGTCACGGCGTCGACTGCCCCGTTCCGACTCGGACGTTTCGTCACGGGGTCGAGCGTCGTCGGACCCATTCACGGACGTTGGCCGTCCGTCACCTCAGAAACCTCGAACCTCTAGTCGTGGACCGGCACCGCCGCCTCCTCAACGCACCGACCCTCTACACCCGTATCCTTTAGCATCCCCGCAGCCCGGCAGCGAGGACGAGCTGGAACACCTACTTGATCCGACTGCACTCGACGCGCTCGAGACAGTGGACGAGGATCCGACAGAAGATGATATTGTCGCCGAGGAAGCCGACTTGAACAAACCCCGCTTCCGTCTATGGAACTTTCCGGCTCACATCAGCGATCAAGAAGCAGAAGAATTGATCGCACTGTTTCCGCGCAACATCACCGCACGGGATATCCGATTCCCTTACCTTCCGCCAGGTCACGGCGCCGCGCATTGGGAAGCGGTGAATGTCGCGGGCCAGGATGCCGCAGTGCCGCCGGTTGAAACAGAAGCGACGGAGGGGGTGTTGCGACACGGCACGGGGAGGATATGGACAAGCTTGTCTGCAAGAGACTCCAATTGGCCCGGGTCCGGATGGTTCAGGTTCAAGAGATGGTGGCGGAGACTATTCGGTATGGGTTAACGTTGCATGTAACATGTGGCTAGATCTTTTGCCGCTTCACCTCGGAGTCATTATCTCCTTCGGCCTTTCTTTTTTCGTTTGTCGTCGCGACAAGGTTGCGGTAAAAGTCTTGGTCGCCAGCGGGTTTCGGCGGCACCGGCTCTGCGGGCGCCTTGGTGACGGTCCTGGCTTTGCCAATCACCTTGCCACCCCGTCTTGCAGCTCGTGGCGCAAACGATAGCGCCGTCTTCTCCTCGCTGGGTTTGGCCGGCTTTGGTCGCCTCGCTTGCTCGCTGAAAGTAATGGTGGCGCCGTTGAAAACGAACGGTTCTGAGCGGAGAAGTACCGTTCCAACGTCCTGGAGGTTAGAGTGATCCGTCAAGGTTTCACGTACCGCCTGTGACGCCAGCTCCGCAATAGCTTCGTGCGATTTCGCAAACACCTCCACGCGCTGGACCGGGGCGATTTTCTCGAGGGCCTGCTGCAACAGTCCCTCTTGCGTCCCTTCCGGCAAGCCGTGAAGTCGGATAGTCCTCTCGCGCTTGTCCGCCGCGGCACGTTGCCCGGCCACCGTTGCGGTATCCGCCTTTTTCGTCTTGTGATTCGGATCGCTGAGAACGACTTTGAGCGTCTTGCCAAGCCGTTGCTTCCCGCTCAATGCGCAGGCTGACTTGGCCGCGGCCTACACTCAGCGACGCCGCCTCGACTCAAACCCACCTCCGAGGCCATCTCGACAAAGGCGAAACCTCGACATTCCCTCTTGATCGGGTCCCAGCCAAGCTTGACGTGCTGCACCGCGCCGTGGTCCGCCAACAAGGCCTGTACATCGCCCTCGGTCGTGCGACCCGTCAGTCCGCCGACAAACAACGTCCTATTGGCCGAGTCGTCGGCATCAGAGCGCTTTGTCTTGGCTGCAGGGTCGGAGATAAGTACGGTCATGGGGAAGTCTGCGAGTTTCATTCCGTTGAGCACGAGTGCTTCTTGGGCGGACGCCTGGGGTCAGGTGAATCTGCAGCGCCCTCACTCACAGGCGAGTCCATGGTGATATAGCAGAATCGCCTGTTGTCGGCGAATTTTCGGCTGGGCCAACGAATGTCGCCGAGGATTGTGCCGTACTGATCTCAGCGCGGTACGAGGTTCAGACCCACCTGGCCGAACATCTGCCGCATCGCTGCGTCGTCGGTGTCTCGCGGGAAGTTTGTCACAAACAGCGTTGACCGCCACAACATGGTGATGGCCACGACTTGGCCACCGAGTTTCTTGCCGTCTCGCGCCAAGGCTGCCGGGACGGCATCAGCAAACCGGAATTCAACCGTCGCCGCCGTGCCGTCCGACAACATGGTGACCTCGCGAATGTGCCCAATCTGCAATCAGCTTTGCCCACTGTGGACAGCAACTCACGTCGATGAACCAAGACTGGACGGTCGCCTTGTCGGTGCCGCTCGCCAAGCCATTAACCAGAATGGTGGTGTTTTCGCGGTCCCTGTCGTCAGCGCCTGCTTGCACCGGAACCGAACCTCTTGAAGTGAGAGTCGTCCGTGGGTTCGGGCTGCTCCTGCGGCACCTCGACAGCTTGCGCCTCGACCTCTTGCGTCGTTTCAGGCTGAACAACCGGCTGCGCCGCGTAGTATTGCTGCATCTGTTCCTGATTCGCCTTTTCTCGCCGCCGCGCGAGTTTGTGCTGTTCGGCTTCGATTTTGGACGCGGCGTCGGCGAGAGAACTCAAGTCACCGTGAATCATTTCGAACTGAAGGAGTGCCTCGTATACTGCCTCGGGCCAGTCCAAGTCGGTACGTCCGATCGCGGTGGTCAAAATCGCTCGAGCCTTGTCGGAATGTCCCCGGCGCCTGCGGTCAGAGGACGTTGTATGTCTGCAGCTCACGTCTCAGCTCCCGCCAGGAGCAGGACCATCTGATATGCTGACGATCGAGCCTTGTTGGGCTTTTCCAGAAGCGTGAGCGCGCTGTCCAGCAGATCAGGGTGCTTCGTCTCCGCCCATTCCAGCGTGAACTTCTCCAGGCGCAACGACGTGTCGCCTGACTTGACAACTGGCATGAGCTCGATTCGTTTGCTTCCGACTTACGCTGCGAAATCGTCTCGAACCCGCGCGCCAACAGTAGCAAGGTTGGCTCTCCGCCGAGACCTGCGCGGTTGACCGCCGCTGCGCGCCCAATGAAGACCTCTGCCAGATCTGCCGCTTGCGATATTGTGCCAAGGCCAAGAGCCCGTTCGAACAATGCGCCAAGTTGCGTTTCGTCCTCGCCCGCTCGTTCCTGTTGTTGTGAGCGCTTGCGGACGCCTGGACTCGTTGGCGCCTGGACTCACTGTCGCCTCAAAGTATCGTCGCCAGATCGTACCGCTCTGAGGGCAGGCTCGAGCTGCTCGCTGCTTGATCTCCCGATTATCGTCCCAGCTCGAGTACCTCTGCCAGATCGCTGCCTCTGCGGCCTTGTACGCTGCATACGTCTGCTCGGCTGATGCGCGTGTCCCGTCGTCTTCTTTCGCTTTGCCCTTTTTGGAGGGTTTTGGTAGATTATCCAGGACCACGGCTGTCGAGGCGGCAGCTTTGGCATAGTATGCGATTGCACGTTCAAAAATGGCCGCGGTGAGAGTCACATCGGTCGAGGGCGCTCGCGCTGATTTGGGGTTCTTTGCTCGAGGATCGGTCTCCCAGTCGATGTACGCGGTATACGTTTCTGGGCTATCGGCCTGGGGTCAGCTTTGGTTCCACGTGCTCACTCACAAGCTGTTGCTCGAGATCTTCTCTTGTCTTGCCGAATCGCTTTTCCGCCGACCACTTGATTTTGGCGTTCTGAGCGATTTCGGTGAGGTGCGCCATCTTCGCCATGTACTCGGTCGGCTGGTGCTCATTGATATATGCCGAGTAAGCAGAGGAGGTAGCATCCATGGCTGAGGTCAGCGGAGGGACACGGCGTTGACCTACTGGAATGAGGAATGGCCATTCTCTCGGCTATGACCGCATCGACATTGTCCCCTTTGGCAAACTCCCAATCAAGCCATGGTTGCCACAACAAGTGGCTGTCAGACAGCAAGCCATCGCCTCTGTGGATGATGCCTCGAAGCATGCCCCTCACCGTCTCATCGGTCAAAAACGCCTCGACCTCGGCATCGACCGTGGCGGATGACTCCTCGGTGGTGGAAATGCCCGCTGTGTTTTGTGCGCAGCCAAGGACAAACTCGACGTGTCGAAGCAGAATGGCCAGCGCTGGGGATCAGTGGGACATCTTGTGCCATGCCGCTCACAAAGGTAGTCCTGCTCGGCTTGCTCGAAGCGCTCCAGGATCTCGACGAATCCGTCTAGAGTCAACGGACGCGGTGAGCTGTTGATCAACAGGTCGATGTAGCTGAGCCATTGATCTGGCGTGAGCGCTGCGCGACTTTGTGGCCCGACACGCACCTTCGGAGAGCATGACCAGTGAAGCCAAACGCAGAGTCGCGTCCAACACCTCTGGAATCATGGCGAGCTTGTTCATGAGCGAGATTTGCTGTCGAATGAGGGCGACATTGTTTGGTTGTGTATCTAATTGCTCGAGGACGGCCGAGAGGGCCTCGACGTCGTCGTTGTTTTGCGTCGACTCGGCCATGTCGATGTGTGGAGAGGAGGAGTGTGAGAGCAGGCTGCAAAGGGGGGACCAAGCTAGGCATGAAATGCAGAGTACCATCATGGCCAACGTGAGTGGAGGGCCTCACGACGGCGGCAAGGGCCGAAGGGGACATGGCGTTAGGCGCGTGGAGATGAAGATGAGTGATAGGCGCGCGGGAATGTCCCCGGGGGAGATGGGGGGGGGTATGACGTCGTTTTATTCGGTGATCGTCGTGTGTTCTCGAGCGAGCCCGACCAGATTGCCCTGTTGTATTGTATATTTGGGTTGCTCCGAAGGGCCCGGGCTGCGTGTGATCAAACGTCATCAGGCGAGATCCGGCACGAATGACTCTTCCCCCTTTACCCGAGTTGCTCCACCGACGTGCCGTGTTCCATGCCGATTCGAGTGACCTCACAGGCACGCATCATTAGCCATCAGCAGCAGCCCATTGAGCCATCCAACCCATGAAGTTATAGATGATCTCAACCGACCACCGACCGACATTTTTCTACATCATCTTCAATCTGCATTGCCAGTCCACATTCGTCTCGTTCATGTCCCCGCCGCCAACCTACCCCCATGATGCTCACTACCTGCCCCACCCAGACGCGTACAGTCAGTCGAGCTCGCGACCACAGGATGGGCTGACGATAGATCCGGACGACTTGATCAACTCTGTCCAGCACCTGGGTATCCATGAAGAGGCATATCCCTCGCAATACTCCTTTCAGCCGTTCATCCCCTATCAGGCGCCACCCGCACAGTACATGCCGCAGCATGCTTACCAGTACGGCTACAGTAATTCACCCTTTCAGGACAACCGGCCATTCTTCACTCCTTCACAACAATCTCCGCAGATCCCATCCTCGCCCTATCCCCCACCCCCTGGCGCCATGTGGAACAGCCCGCCGATGAGCCCTGCAATCGGCGTGGCGGAGTCGCGCAGGGCCTCGGCCATGGACGATTACGGCCGTCAGCCATTCTACCCGCAGTGGAACAACGCGGCCTCTGGTCCGTATCGACCTCTGCGGGGGCCTATGCCCGGTCCGCCTCGTGCCCCGAACAGGATGTCGTGGAGCGGACCGTCAAAGGACAAGCTGGCAGAGCGCAAGGCGTACCACCCCCAACCTCCGGCGAATAGGAGCGATTGGGTGATGTGGGTTGGCAATGTGTAAGCTGGCCCTTTAGGATTGTGACGCGCTTACAGAAAAGCCCGGCCAACACCTCGCACGAAGAGCTCTGGCGTTTCTTCAACTCGCCGATCAACAGCGAACCATGGGCCGGACCCTCCTCCATCTTCCTCATCTCCCGGTCGTCGTGCGCTTTTGTCAACCTCACCTCGGAGGAAGACCTAGCGCGCGCGGTGGCCTGGTTCAACGGCAAATCCTTGCGCCCATTTGACACCCGCTGCCCTCGCCTGGTGTGTCGAGTACGAAGAAAGGACGACGACTTGCGGTCGGGCGTGGGAGCGCAACGTGGGACCGGCATGCACCGAGATTGGATCAAGAAACAGCAATCTGAAGTACCCGAACCGATAACGGAAACGCCAACGTCACCTGCCGTGGTAGAACCGCCCCCACCAGGTGAGGGCCGTCGCCGCGAATCGGTTGTGGACAACAATACGCACAAGTCGACCGAGAGTTATGCCAGCACGAATTCGAGCTTCCTGGCACGGCATTTTCCCTTGCGTGCTTTTATCTTGAAATCGGCGACGGTCGAGGAGCTGGAGGAGAGCGTGAAGACGGGACAATGGCGAACGCAAAAGCACAACGAGCCGGTTCTGGGTGGGTCGCCATATTATCGCCGTCGGCTGACCCCAGATCAAGCGTTCAGAACTTCGCAGGACGTCGTGCTGATTTTCGGTGCCAACAAGTCTGGCGAGTTTTTCGGCTACGCCAAGATGGTAGAGCACATTGACAAGGAAAAGGCGAAAAAGTGGTCCGGGTCGAAGTCCAGCGCCAAGCCCAAGACGTCGATGATCGAGGAGGAGTCGGAAAATCGCGCTCGAGGAGGATCCGAGCCGATACGTCCGTCGTACTTTCTCACCCCATCGCAGAGTCATATCGCTGCAAGCTCGCCGAGCGAGCTCACGCCTGCCGAGGAGTATGGCTTTTCTCCTGATCATCGCGCTAACACGGACCCGACGGAATTCCGGTCAGATCGTCCTGCCAGTCCTCGAGCGATGACGCTGGATCCGAAACAGGTGCAACCCAATTATTTCCCGCCGGCTCCGATCCCCGCTCATTCAGCCGAAAATCAGGCCGATCGCCAGCAGGAACTCGGAGGCTCCTCTCGACCTGCCCATGGAGGCGAAGATGGTGTATTGCGCAAAGACACGGCGTTGGGCCAAATTGAAAGACCAGAGGTTGCAGATGAAGCCGGCGTGCCGTTCAAGATTGAATGGGTCAAGGTTGGGCGCCTTCCGTTCAACAACACCAGGCATTTGCGAAATCCTTGGAACGCCGACCGCGAGGTCAAGGTATCAAGAGACGGCACAGAGGTTGAGCCTAGTGAGTCTTTCGTGGTGACGGGTGGGATTGACCGGCAGACATCGCTATGCAGCTCATGGCCCTGTGGCCATAGGCGTCGTCTCCCCGTCGCGTGGTCGCGGACCCGCATCATCATTGTTCACAAGCATCCCACCGCATGTCCATACATCTTGCATTGAACGTGGTCGTGCTGTATAGTTGTCACACATACACGAATGCACACCTGTACTTTTGCGTTCAGGGTCGTGCTCTGGAGCCCCCTTCCCGTTCCGGCAACCGCGTCGTCACTGGTCGGAGTGATGAGGACGGCGACGGGGGCATTACATTCGATCCTTGTCCACACAGACCCCATATAAGCGACCGACAGTTAACAATGTCCACCCCGGAAGACCTCGTGCAGCAGCTCAAAGAGCTTGGAGTGAGCGACAAGACGGCAAGATATGCGCTCGAGGTGGGTCCTCTGCCTGTGGTTTGAGATGGCAATGTCATGCTGATTGTAGCGATACAACAACGATGTCACAAAAGCCGCGGATTACGGTGAGTTGTGGGTTGCGGTTCACGCCCGGGCAGTCAAAGGTCGAGGCTTGAAACGTGTGTTCGCCGTCGCTCGGCCAAAGGGATCAGGCGGGGAGACGATGGTACATCCCTTTGGCTCACTGAATCGCCCCCTTCCCTCC